>PYXC01002238.1:2380000-2400000 GCA_015244755.2 Tenualosa ilisha | reverse complement strand
TTGTGGTACACTTGAACGCATAACAAGCATAAGTTAACACTGTAAAAATCAATTAATAAAAAACACAATTAATCATAGGTGGCCATAATTTAACTCACTGCATTAAACCCCATGTTGAATTAGTGAAACACATACAGCACACAGTGAAGTACACACTAACTCGGAGCAGTTGGCTGCCTGGTATAGCAGTGCCCGGGGAGCAGTAAGAGGTTAGGTGCCTTGCTCAAGGGCACTTCAGCCATGGTCCACTGGTTGGGGATCGAACGGCCAACCCAAAGCCCTAACCAGTAGGCCATGGCTACCCCATATTCACATTCACATGGACTATTGTGGACTGTGTGGACAGTGTTTGGAATTCAACTGGCACTTAATAAATTGATCTGGGATTTTTACAGCACATAAGAAAAACACCTTTAATCTCCCAGTCAATGATCTTAATGACTTTAGTACCAACCTGTGGCATATTCTGGGTAAAATGTGTGAGTAAAATGTGTAGAAAGATCCAAATTGAGCAATATACATTTGAATTTCAATATTTTACATGAACCCTCTGACATAACATTTCAATGTTCATTATTAAAAGCTTATTCATTTATAATGAGCATATCAGTTGTGGTCAAAATCACAAGCATACTTGTGAAATATTAAGCAAAATTGTGTGATATTTTGTATGCAGCATGTTTGCTCTCAAGGCTTTCCGAAAAAGCCGCAGATATTTTCTTCAGAGTATAGATAAAAGTCAGCTTTCCGTAGTATGCTGTAAGTGGCTTCTTAACAAAGTCTCCCTTTGATCTGCCGTTTCAGTGTAGTTTTGTTTCTTTTTGCATCAGCTGTCTTGTCTGCACACAACAGACAGAATGAGAGTAACTCAGCATATTAGCTTCTCCATTCTCTATAGCATGCCATTTTCACACACACACACACACACACTCTTTTATTTATTCACACACTCACTCATGGAAACACATTTTGACATACATGGCCAGTATATTCTATACTAGAATCACAAAAATACACACAAAAAAATGTATGCACCCCTGAAGCACCCCTATGAGTTTCCTTTGACTGACACACACACCACATCACACCACACACAGATCCATACATACACAGAGAGAAAAACAAATTGTATGAGCAAAATGATTGACCCAAATACAGAAAATAAGTGCAAATACCCACTCAAGCACACATTAGCCACCTTCACCTCCCCCTCCCTCTTTACATAGACATACACACATGCACACGTAACCACACACACACACACACACACACATATACACATGCACACACACACGTAAAACACACATGCACACTTACACATACATAATGTACAGACATAAATAATTTTCAGTGTATGTAAAAATATGGACAAATACCCACACACAATATGGTATGGACTGCATTTATATAGCACTTTTCTACTCCTATGAGCACTCAAAGCGCTTTACAATGTATGCCTCACATACACCCACGGGTGTCAGAGGCTGCCATACAACCTGCCACCAGGAGCAATTTGGGGTCCAGTATCTTGCTCAAGAACACTTCGATGGGGTCAAGCAGGGTGAGGCTCAAACCTGCAATCTTCCGGTTGCCAAACGGCACCTCCACCACCTACGTCACACAGACACACACACACACACACACACACACACACACACACACACAAACATTCCATGGTATTACAGGCATCTCAGTCAGCCCCTGTAGCTGAGCTGCAACCCTGGCAGTAGATAGGTGTTAATTCGCTACTCCGCTCCACCATCCGCTCCCCTTGGTGCTCGGCTCTTACCAGACACAGGCAGGCATCCACACAGACATGCTGCTCAACTGCTCGCCCGCTTTCTCTCTCTCTCTCTTGCTTGCTCATCTTCACGCCGCCCAGCATAACAGGATCTTTCTCCACGCAAGTGCCCTTTGAAGTCAAAGAGGCACATTGCCAGGGTAAAGACTTGCTGCTTATTATGCTCCTGAGGTACAAAAGAGGTGCCTTTAGCATGGCCAGGACTCTGGGGAATACCAATGGCAACGCAGCACGGTGCAGCGCAAACTTCTGTTGTATTGGAAATCTTACTCAAGACACAGAGAGATGGAGAGAGGGAGGGAAGGGGAGAGAGGAGAGAGGAGAAAGCAACATGGGAGAAAGAGAGAGAATGAGAGAGAGGGCAGGGGGAGATGGAGAGAGAGAAAGGAAACTGAAAAAAGAGATGCATAGAAGAAGAAAGGGAGATAAAGAGATGGAGAAATAGAGTAAGAGAAAGAAGGAGGGAGTGTAGAGAGAGAAAGACAGAGAGAGGCAATGTGCAGGAGATGGAGAGAGAGAGACAGGGGAGAAGAGGAGGGAAAACACAGTCACAGAAAGATGGAAAGGGGGATAGAGATGGTGGAAGAGAGAAAAAGAGCAATGGAAGGGAGGTTGTGCGTATATGCATTTAGATTGCGCATTAGATTGCAAAAGGATCCTTTAACTTCAAGGCTGCAAGAAGTTGAGCACAATCATTTGTCATCTGACCAAGAGCCAATTTAAGTAGTGATGGGCTGACATGAATCTAAAGTGCTTGACCGTGATAAACACCGGGAGGTTAACAAATAAAAGGCTAGTCACCAGATTATTAATTGGGTTTCAGATACACTGAGGTACACACACTACATGTAGGTATCTGTGCTATAAATCTTACAGGCAAGAAATCATTTCAGGCAACTCTCCTTCAACCTTCATTCCAGTTCCAGAAGAAAGAGAGAGAGAGAGAGAGAGAGAGAGAGAGAGAGAGGTGGAATGGCAAGGAGAACTTTAACATTTTATTATTTTCCAATCAGGACATTAGCATGAAACAAAAGTGTCTATATAAAAGTGACTAACAGGAAACAAAAAAAAATAAAAGTTACTTACAGGAAATATGATGGCAGATACATGCAATGGCAGTTGAACATACAAATCAATATGGAGCATAATGTGAGTGCAAATCTTCGTGAACAAAATTGCGTGCCTCAAAATTGGTTGTTGTATTCATTTAAACGATTCTTTAAATAACTTTGTTTACATTTTTGAAATGAAAGCTCCCGGCAATATGCAATAAAAGTCTTTTTATTTGGGGGGAAATGTGATGCAGCCAGTTGTAGTGCCCATACCACAAAGGGCTGAGTGTCGGTCTCTCCCTTACACTTCCATTCTCCACTATGTTAGTTGAATAAAGGCAAACAGCTACAAAGTCTACAAAAAGTGTGAAATCTGACATTAGGCTTGCTCAGTGTTACACAAGTAAATATATGAACCTAAACCGCCATGAAGCAATTCAACATGACTGGTTTCAGCATGATCAGGACAGATGCTGAAGCATGGAAAGGTGATTTGCACTGTCCCTGAAGCACACCTGTTGCATCACCTTCCCTGAGGTGAGATGTGAGGAGCGGTCAGTCCTGCACACTAAAGACTTGTGCAATACAAAAAAGACTGTTAAAAAATGGGTCATGTCACTTTCCCATGTGACGAATGTGAATATTTTTTCCTGACTGAAAGTGTCTGCACCCTGACCGTGCTGGCTCATTTGGTTTAGAGATGCAGGGCTGAAATCTTGCCCCAAAGGTCTTCCAAATCAGGTGTGATTGTGTGTTAGTGTGTAATGGGGGGGGTCTGTTGATTTACTTCTTAAAGATTCACCACCCACATTTACTCACACACACATTCACACACACACACAAACATTTACTCATATACACCAGCACAGAAATACTACATGTATTATACTAAGAATACAATTACTTGTGCAAGAGAACAAACCACACTTGCTTTGAAACATCATTTTTACTAACGCACACACAAATCCTATGTGGAGAAACTAAAGCAGCACAGTTGCCCTCATTCAACATATCACTACAGAATGTGTACAGTGTGTGTGTGCAGTGTGTGTGTGAAATCTGCACATTTAACTATCCCTGCCCCCCCAACAACACTTTTTTCTCTTTTATATGGAAAAAAGACGTCTCACACGTCAACTGAGGCGCAGAAGTAACGTCACATCCAGCAGAGACTAACAATTATGCTGAGAGTCTGGCGTGTCATTAATGAAGAATGTGTCATGGCAGGCGAGATGAGATCTAGTATTTAATCACACACCTATAGCACCACTCCAGATTACATAGCAGATGAAGCAATGGCAGGCTTGTCTGAAGAGTCTGACAGCTTTGCCTAGAGACACAGGCAGTCAGTGGAGAGTATTGTGGAAAGCTCCAGAACATTTGGAAACAGTTAGACTGAGTCAAGCACACGAGCACACACACGCCTCTCTCCCTCTCCCTCTCTCTCTTGCTCTCTCTGTCTTTCACACACACAGACACTCCCTGTTGCAAACCCACAGATGATGGTGCCCTCAAACCCAAAGAGTAAAAAATGCATTCTGCTACCACTTACCATATATTACCTAGGGTTACTGTAAAAATATATGTTATATGGTATATTCCATATGCATAGATTATGTAAATAGTTCATACAGCTCATAGCAGTTCACACAATTCAGTTCAAAAGTTTTGGCCAATTCCTGTCACATTTTAGACACACACACACACACACCTTATTATGAAGCATCTACAACCGTCATCATCCTGCTTGTATTCAGTATCAATGACCTTTGCCGTTGTCTTGTCGCTGTCGTTGTCCTGTTATGATTCTGTGTTGAGTGTGTCCACATTGGCATAGCACGCTTCACTAAATTGCTTTGAGTGGAACTATCTACCCTTCGACCTTGCGGTCGAGTCTGTCCTATCCCATGGTCATGCTCTCATTTCGTTACCATTACTGTTAAAGAGACACTGCATATTTCTTAGATTATTTTCAAAGTCTATATAGTGGAGCAGCATGTTGCTAAAAGCACCTGAAGGGCTGCTAAAATACAACGGCAAACAAAACAAAGCAAGTGGACGAGCTCGACCAATCACAGTCCTTGCGGTGTGCGTAAGTGGGGAGTGTGCTGGCGGGTAGTGTGATGTATGCATCTGCATTAATTCACGTTAAAAAAATGAGTTGTTAAAATTTTTACATTAATCACATGCGTTAACGCATTAACATTGACAGCGCTAGTTGTAACATATGAGCACATCGCTCAACAATGTCTTAGTGCTATACACACATACACACACCTTATGAATATCTGTCTCTGAACACACACATGCACACACACATACACATACACACACAAATACACACACCCTTCTCATTGCTGCTGACGGTGATGTTGTGAGAATGCTTGACAGAGGGCTTGTGGGGGTACGATTGGTTGATTATATGGCTGTTGCGAAGGCACCCAGTAAATCAACAGAGGCCCTTGGGTGTAGGGCAATCAGAGCGGCTCCGGTTGGTATGTGTGTCTGTGTGTGTGTGTGTGTGTGTGTATGTGTGTGTGTGTATGTATGTATGTGTGTGTGAGGGATTTGTGATTGTCTCCCGCGGGTATCAGCCTCATTGAGCTGAGCTGAGCATGTGTGTGTTGTCACGGGAGAATGAGCCACTGCTGCTGAGTGTATTTAAATATATGTATGGGTTTAATTACAAGCCTGCTGGCTAAAGGATTGATGCAGTGTTCTCTCAACATACAAATAAACACACACATACACACACATACACACACACACAGTATACACACACAAACACACTAACCCTCATACATACGCTCTCTCTTTGTCTGTCTCTCTCTCAAACACACACACAGACACATACACACATCACACATCATCACACATCACTCACACACATCACTTCAACACACACAAACACATTAGATACTAACCCTCAGACATACTCTCTCTCTCCTTCTCACACACACACACACATACACACACACACTGCATAGTGGACCGTACATGTCAAAGCACAAGCAAACGTTTAGAACACATAAACACACACAAAGAGAGTGCTGAATCACCTGTTGTTAAGGAGCTCATTCCAACCCATGCCCATTTGTTCTTGTGGACAGACAAATACTGGCCCAGTACTGTCCACAGAGCCAAACAAATGCCCTTGGAAGCAGATCTCTGACAATAGATGAAACCACTCAGACTCTCTCTCTCTCTCTCTCTCTCTCTCTCCCTCTCTGAATTCTGCCAGACAGGAGTCCACAGGAGTCCACAGCCACAATAATACCCATGGCCACAAAAATAAATGCCAATGGACACAGTTCACAATGCCAAGCTGGCACAGATGAATGACTACAGAGGAGGCTTTTGCTGAATTTGGTTAGCAATAACAGCCTGACAGCCTGACAGTGGTGGAGACAAGGCCCACTGTCCCCTCCGAAAACCCTGAGTCCTAATCCGCAAAGATCTCAACTGGCCTCATGATTGGCTGATTCATGCATGTCAACTTCATTATTGGTAAATTCATGCCAATCAGGTCCTTGAGGGTTCAGAGCTTGTAGTTGGGGGCAGGGAATTGGGATTTGGCTATTGTGTCTCCATCTGCCCTACATAACTATTCATGAATGTGGGCCAGAATCGAGCCAGATGAGGCCCAGCACCTGGTGCTATTTAGAGCAGACTGTACCATGGTTTGTTATGCCTCAGGTGTGCTCCCAACCCCCCCCCCCCCCCCCCACACACACACACACACACACTCACACACTATGGTTTAACAAGGGCGAGCTGACTATAGTCATCCATTCCCCCAAGCCAGGCATGATGGAGGCATCTGGCCAATGGCTTCAGAACACAGCTATTACTAGTGTTGTGTCTGTGACTGAAATAGCTCACTGCAGACACCTGTATTTGTGTGTGTGTGCCTGTGTGTGTGTGTGTGTGTGTTTGTGTCTGTGTGTGTCTGTGTGTGTGTGTGTGTGTGTGTGTGTGTGTGTGTTTGTGTCTATGACACTAAAACAAAGCCTCAGGCCTCATTTAACCTGGGACAATGTTGTCTGTTCACACCAACACACTATCCCACACTATAATAAATGAAACCATTTCGTTTTTCCCACATTTCTCCCTTAGCATACACACACAAATACAAACACACACACACGCACGTACACTCGCGCGCACACACACACACCACACACACACACACACACACACAATCCTGTCTATTTTTCCTGCTAGTCCTGTACATAAAGAGTGCCTGCTTAGTGGGACAGAATGTTAAATGCCATGGGCGATATAGTTTGGCCACTGACTAATGCTCTCAGGTGCGACACACACCTAGATACGTGCCGCTCCGAAATGTCTGCTGACAGGATTAAACACAATCGTATTTCTGACATTCTGTCAGACACGGCACAGGTAACAAGCTCGTAATACAGAGGGGTGAAAGTGTGTGTGGAGAGGGTGGTATTTGCGTTTGTGTGTATACAGGAGTGTTCATGTGTGTCCATACATTTTTATATTTGTGTATGTGTGTGTGTGGTGTGTGTGTGTGTTCCATGTGTGATGATCCCCCAGCTCCTCCTATGTGTCTCAGGTGCAGGAGAGCTGGAGGTATGTGGTATGGCCTCTATGTTAATCTCTCTCTCCATGTCTCTGACACCCTCTAGCTCCCCTACAGGCCCCACATCTCTAGGGGAGTGGTGCCCTCATTGCACCCCTGCCTTTGTTTTTCCAGAGCAACTGTGATGGCTTTATCCCAAAGATGTGTGTGTGTGTGTGTGCACATATATCTGTGTGTTTGTTGTGTGTACTGTGTTATTGAGTGTGTTTGTGTGTGTGTGTGTCTATGTATTGTTGTCTGTGTAGTCTATACATGTAGTTTCTGAGCTGTATTTGGTGGGGACACGTCACAGGAGGCCTTTTGTGTGTGTGTGTGTGTGTGCGCGCGCGCGCGTGTGTGTTTGTTCGTGTGCCTTTGAGTCTGCTATTTCTGCTCTTGTCATCAGCAGTGACATTCCTCTAGGCAGGGGGGGGCATCAGGTCTCTTTGTCTGTGACCTCCGCCCCCCCCCCAACACACACACACACACACACACACAGACACACACACACACACACACACACACATACACAAAGACACATTACGTAGACACTAGTCTGTGTATTAGCTTCCTTTGGTAGTCGCTGTGACAGCCCCTACTTGTCTCCTGTCAGCAACCCTTACCACAGCCTTCCTAGCATGCACTTCCACTTGACGCACACAAACCACTCTCTCCCCACACACATACACACACACAGACACACACACACACACACACACACACACACATACACATACGCACACACACACATGCACAAACACAGATGCACACACACACAGTCTTTTCTCTCATTTTTGTTTCTCTTTCTTTCTCTGTGTGGACTGAAGGCAGACTGATTGCACCTGGGCTCCAGTTGGCTGTGTAGCATGGGCACAACACAACAGAGCGGAGCAGAGCAGAGGGCTGCCCTCTGGAGGGAGAGCAGGAATGTTCCAGATCCAGTAATCGGGCCGTGTAGCTCCTAATTACCCCCAGCCGCATGTTAAGCCTGAGCCCCCCACCCACCAACACACACACACACACACACACACACAACCAACACCACCACCGTCCAAATCCACTATTTCCCACCGTTACCTTTAAGACCTATTCACATATATATATATGTGTCTGTAATCACCAACTTAAGTTAAACTTTCATGGTTGCCAGCCCTGCAAATCCAGTCTAACCCAGCCCTGCTGCCAGTACCTTTGGTTTGTGCTCATCGCCACTGAAAACCTGGGCTGATGGGATGGAACCAACAAAGAGAGAGACGAAGAAAGAGAGAGAGAGAGATGGAGAGACACAGAGAGAAAGGAGAGCGATAGAGAGAGAAAGGAGAGAGATAGACAGAGACAGGAGGGTGGAAGGATATAAGAGTCTAGTTTACAGTTTTCCTGAAAGTTTTTTCTCTTTATTTAGTTCATATGTACCCTGCGATTACATGTTGCATACTGTTTGTTTTATGGTTCATATTGTTTATAGTTTTGTTAGTACAGTAAGCGTTGCCTTTTCTGACCAGCGCTCACTTGGAAAATAAATTACTGTCTTAATGTGACTATGCATAAAGGGCAAATAAAAATAGATTGAATGAAATGAATAGAGATGGAGATAGACAGAGGGATAGATAGAGAAAAAATAGAAAAAGAGAGGGAATGAGGGATAGATGAAGACACATGTAGAGACAAAGAAATAAGGAAGGGAGGGAGAGAGAGAGTTAGAGAGGGAGGGAGAGGAAAGAAGTGGAGGCGACAGGAGTGGAGATATGAGGACACTGGAAAAGACAAAGTGTTCTGATTATCACAGGTGCTTGGGACATAAGAGAGGTAGAGAGAGAAAGAGAGATGGAGTGACAGAAACTAGAAAACAGGGAGAGAGAGTGAGAGAACAATGAGAGGAGGTAAAATGTGTGAGGAGGAGGAAAATGTGAGAGAATGAGAAAAAGGGACAGAGAGATTAAGATAAAGGGTAAAAGGAAAAAGAAGGAGAGGTGGAGTGAGAAGCAGAGACAGATGGGGAGGAAGAAGTTGGAGAAAGAGAGAGAGGGATAGAGAGAGAGAGAGAGAGAGATAGACAAAGAGAGGAAAGAGTGTATGAAAGATAGAAGACATGTTGGTCTGCAGTGAAAACTCATTCCTCTCCCTCCACCATCTCTCCTTCCACCACCTTGTCAATATCCTTCTATCATTTATTCATCTGCCTGGGTGGTGGGCAAGGGTCAGCCACGCTGGCAGTGCCCTGGTGTGATGCCAGCTTCAGAGCCACTGATGCCTTAACCCAGGGTTGTTAAACTCACTTGGGCCACATGAGCATTATGCTTTTTCTCTGAGGGCCGCCATACCTCGTCTACATGCATGACTGAAATGGTTGGGTGTAAAAACATGCTTCCTTGTGTTTCTGACCATCACCAGCACAGTCCTAATGCGGATGTGTTCTGACTTCCTCACCACCTAATTTTGTCTTCCTGTTCTGTCAGTAAGCAGTTCCATGATGCACCTCATAGTTGAGTTCAATAGGGCCAGTCGCCAGCATTGTGTTGGAGAAACACAATAATCATTTTTGAGCATTGTTACAACTATTTCCAAGCAGGCCACATAGCTACAATTTTTGAAAAAGATGAAACGACATGAGGGCCATATGTCTGACAGCCCTGCCTTAACCTTTGCTTCACTTCCCCTAGCTGAGTGCTAATCCATGCCAACAGTGCCATCCCCTCCTGCAACCTCCCAGTGTGGTGCCACAGGGTCTAATGCTAGCGAGCCTTTCATGTCCTCCTAATAAAGCACATGGCAGTTGGAGTGCCAGGCCTCACTCACCCACTCAGTTCATAGACCCAGCAGTGGTGGTGCACTGTAGAGAGATGCACTCAATCAAACACACACACACACACACACACACACACACACACACAGAAAGAGAAAGAGAGAGAGAGAGAGAGAGAGAGATACAAATGCACATAGACACATACACACACACACACACACACAACACACAACACACAAAACACACCACACACACACACACACACAACACACACACACCACACACACACACACACAACCACATACATCAAAATTGTCTCCCAATGTAAAACTCCCTCTTGCTAGCCCTGCACTGTTTTTATGGCTTATGTGATAATTTATTCATCTGGAGACTAAGAAAGAGTGAGAGGAGATAAGAAAGGACGAATCAGTGTGTGTGTTTGAGTGTGTGTGTGATCATGTACACATATGTGTGTGTGGGGGGAGGGGGGCGTTGTAAGGGGTGGTTTGTTTTTGTTTATGTATTTGTGTGCATGTGTGCTTGTGTATGTGTGTGTGTGTGTGTGTGTGTGTGTGTGTGTGTGTGTGTGTGTGTGTGTGTGTGCGTCGTTTGTGTGCATGTGTATGTGTATGTGTGTGTGGGAGGGTGGGGGGGTTGTAAGGGGTGGTTTGTTTGTTTGTGTGCTTGTGTGTGTGTGTGTGTGCATGATTGTGTTCGTGTGTGTGTGTGTGTGTGTGTGTGTGCAGCTCAGTTTATCCAGGCCACAGCTGCTGCAGGGCAGACAGACGGGCGGCTATCTCTCCTAGCGAAACAAGTGAGGGATCCAGGACAGACTCAAAGAGAAAGAGAGAGAGAGCAAGAGAGAGAGAAGAGAAAAAAAAAACAACAGCAGCATGGAGGAATGGAGGAAGAAGATAGCTGTAAGTAGCACAGGAATGTTGTGTGTGTGTGTGTGTGTGTGTATGTGTGTGTGTGTGTGTGTGTGTGTGTGTGTGTGTGTGTGTCTTTGTCTTTATGTGTGTGTGTGTTTGTGTGTGAGGGGTTGAGGGGTTGCAGACTTGAACTTTATTCCCATCTCCATAACAAGATCTAAAGCACTTCATATAATTAGAAGCTTTTTGCAAAGAGGACAATTATGTGCTGTGTGGCATACCGAAGGGCCCTCTCACAGGGACCAGAAAAAAGAAAAGAAAAAGGGAAGAAAAGAAATAATAAAAGGCAAATGACTGATGAGCTCAATGTTTTCCAAATGAGGGGCCCTTATGCACATAATTACACTACGGAAATGAATGGATTATCCTGATCTCAGATCAGTCGAGGAGACGTTAATTGCTCATCATCAGTTGGGTAGTGGCATAGTGATGGCGAAGGCAACGGCACTGTGGCGTCACTCGAAAATACTTCAGCTTGTGGGACGAGCGATTATCTATTCATGTGATTCATCTCTCGCCATGTCCATCCGTTACATTAATCTGTGTTTGATGGAGGAGTGTCAGGAGCTGGTCACACGCACACATACACACACACTCACACACACACAGAGCAGTGGATGAGCACTAGGAGTGTGTGAAGGTGAAAGCTTATTGTCCAAATAGCTCTGCTTAAACCAGAGAAGGTGCTTGGTGAAGCTGTCCCTGTTATAACAATAATTTCATTAGTTTCAGGTGTTACCGGAATGGAATCTTGCCATGTGGACATTAATACAGAAACAACCCAAACTTTCTTTTTACCATGTACTTAAAAAAATACACTTCGGTCAACATCTAAAACAACCCAGTAATAAAAAAGATAGACCCTGATGGAATTGTACGTGCAGTTAAAAGTACTGAATAAACCCATGCATGATAAATGGGTACAGGCCTACTTGTTGAAAAATGTGTGATAAAACAGTGAGATAACCCCAAATGACTGCAGAATTAGTGGGTAATAGAGGATGTAGTCATTTGTATTTTCTTCTTCCATTTTTAAGTAAAGTTATTACCAGCCAAATCAGCACTATGCCATGGTAAGGAGTTGAATAGGTGAGATATTGGATGATAGTACTACCTGGGTCATAATTTCTCTCTGTTTCAGTAATTTCCCTGTAGTTACCTTCAAAATTCCAGTAGTAATTACCCATTAATGCAGAATAGTTTTTTGATAATTGTTAAGGTATTTCTGAGTAATTAGTAATTAGTTACCATCATTTTACCTGTGTTAGATACCATGTAATAATTATGGGTCTGTGAAAGAACGGGTTACCATTTTACAGTAAAAGACTGTAAACAGTACTCAAGATATCTTGAACACATCGCTATGTCAGTGACAACACTCTCCCATTGAATTGCAGGTTTACAGCACCTCTTGAGGTTGGTAGTGGTATTTCAAGCTAGCAGGCCAGATGTGATGAAGCAATTTCTATGTCAAAAAATCTGCATGTTTTAAAATGATGTCAAAATGGGTATTTAGGTATTTTGTTAATGTTTTAAACTGAAAATCCTTCACATAGCATTTTTAAAAACAACACAACAAAACTTCTCAGTTACTAAGGAGGAGGTTCACAGATTCTTAAAACACCTACTATTGTATTTCTGTCCCCATCTGTGTTTCAGAAAGAGAATTATCGCATAACACTTTTGGATCACTCATAACAGTGAACCCCCTCAGGTTTTAAGAAAGGGGTTCATAAGAAATAATAAGATAGTATATTTCTGTCACACATACATACATACACACACACACACACACACACACAAATCACATAGAACTATTTTTAAGGAGGGGAATCATCTCATGGCATCCCATTTTGTTAACAGTTCCCAGTCCTCTTAGAGTTCTGCTGCGGTGTTGGAGAAGACAGAGTGAGTGGGAGAGCAAGACCGCTCTGCAGCTGCTTCCTCAAAACTCTGTTTGTGCATGTCGTCCCCTGAGACGTGAAATGAGACGCTCAACTGAAGCAGCGAAAGACCAATGATTGCCTTCAGATGAGAGAGAGATCCCTCGGCGGAAAAAAGACACAGCAGCGGATTCTCACTGGTTCCACACACATCACCCTCTTTTACACACACACACACACACTCTCTCTCTCTCTATCTCTCTCTCACACACACAAACACACACACAGACTCTTTCCACCTCAGCACATTTGACGTTCCCAAGCTGCGGTGAACCATTAGTCAGTGAACATTCTAGAACATAGCTCAAAGTGCCTTAAATAGGGAAAATATGTCAGCTGGCATTTTACCAAAGAGTGATGATATCTTATCAAGGCAAACAGCTGTATGATGTGTTTACCTAATGGCTACATGTGGTGTAGTGGATCTCCCAAGAATCCATGTCTTTCTTTGTGTGAGTGTGTTTGTCTGTGTATGCGTGTGTGTGTGTCTGTAAACCACGGCATGGTGTGTTTGCCTAATGACTGCATGCGGCTCAGTGGATCTCTAAGGATCCATCTCTCTGTCTCTCTTTCTCTCCTATCTCTCTCTCTCTATCTGTGTCCGTGTGTGTGTGTTTGTGTGTGTGTGTGTGTGTGTGTGTGTGTGTGTGTGTGTGTGTGTGTGTGTGTGTGTGTTTGTGTGTGTTTGTGAACTACATCACTGTATTTTTGTTTGATGGCTGCTTGTTGCTCAGTGCAGCACCAAAGGCCTCCTCCACAGTTAATGGGCAAGTGGAATATAACTATCCTCCTGGTGCTCACACACCTTACCTCTCTACTGTATCCCTCTCTTTCTTTCTTTTTGTCTTTCTCTTTCATCCCCTCTCCTTAGTCAGCTTTTCATTCCCTCACCCATGTGCTCCCTCTTCCCCCTTTCTGTCTCTACATCCCTCTATTTCTTATCTCCTCTCTCCTCCTCTTTTGGGTAATCTCTGTCTTGGGTAACCTCTCTTTCTCTCTCTGTCTCTCCATCACACATTCTGTCTCTCCCTCACTACCTGTCCCTTGAGGGGCGGGCTAGTCTGATTTCCATGATAATGTATTTCTCTCCTGAATGTGACAGAGGAAGTGGAATGGGAATGTCTGATACAGATTTTTTTTTTAAAACATGTCTGCATTAGTCTGCTGCACAGAGACATCCTCAGACTCAAATTGTCACACCGTCTTCCTTGGTCCCACTGGAACAAACTGACTCTGTACAGAACTCTCCTGTCCCATTCTAGAACACACCACCTCATTCTCCACAGAACCTCCTCTAGAATTCATGTTCTCTAGAACCTTAGCCTGTCCTATCCCCACAGCGCATAAAAGTCATTGCTTCCTTCTTTCCTGATGTTTTCCTTCCCCCTGCCCACCCCAACAAACACACATGCACACACACACACATACACACACACACATAAGCACAAGCATGCACACACATAAGCACAAACATACACACACACACACACACACAAGCACAAACATACACACACACATAAGCACAAACATACACACACACACATATAAGCGCACACACACACACACTCACACACACAAAGTCCTTCCCTACTTCTTAAAATGTTGTCTAGGGTTGTTGATGTTACCCAGACCCCATTCAAGGCCACATTACTGTTTCTATGCTTTCCTCCTCATCTTATTCTGCATGCGGTGCATTAATAGGGCATTACTTGATGTTGCTCTTGTCATTTCTTATCCTGTCACGTGAGGTGAGCTGGCTGGACACTGTTTGTTTGCTTCTTTATTTCTTTTTTTATTATCATTAGGACTCTTGCTCAGATTTGCATATTGTGCATCCGTCACCATCCATCCACCAGTCTAGAGGGACGCAATGTTCCACCATCTGTCTTTTATGGCCACAGGGCCTTTCTCTCTTTCTCCTTCCCGTCTGGAGTCAGTCCACTTCATTTGGCCTGAGTTAGATACGGTACTCTGACCAGCCACCATCTAGTTCAGTGTTATCTCCTATAGGATGTATGCATATTCTACTATCTCCATACCATGTCTTCATATGAAGGCTTCTATTTTGACCTTGCATGAAGTGTAAATTCATGCAAAGAGTGTTTAGGTTTATTGTATGTATGTATGTGGCAAAGAGATTGAAGACACCACCATTTAGTTTTACTTAGAGAGCAATGATGAAAGTTAACTCCTATTTTCATCCAACATAGTTATGTCTATAATGACAACATTCCGATATTAATCAAAACATGACCATATTCCAAATACATGATGCATGTAAATAGAATATTCTCATTAAGGTCATGTGGAATAAGCCATAACCGAAATGAGATATGTGGAGTATTCTGATCACGTCATTGAGGTGCATTCCAAACAGCTTAATAGCATTATTCACCATTTAGAATTTTTGCAGTGGGAAGAACAGAACGGAGAGAACGTTGAACAAGAATTGAAAAAAATCTTTGATGAAATATTTTTGCCAGGTGTTAATCAGACTATGCAGTGTAGCAAGTAAACAGGCAATATGAACAGAATACTCTCCTTCTCTCCCCCATCTAAGCACCATAATCACAATATGATCATGTTCAGCTTTTCATTCCCTCACCCATGTGCTCCCTCTTCCCCCTTTCTGTCTCTACATCCCTCTATTTCTTATCTCCTCTCTCCTCCTCTTTTGGGTAATCTCTGTCTTGGGTAACCTCTCTTTCTCTCTCTGTCTCTCCATCACACATTCTGTCTCTCCCTCACTACCTGTCCCTTGAGGGGCGGGCTAGTCTGATTTCCATGATAATGTATTTCTCTCCTGAATGTGACAGAGGAAGTGGAATGGGAATGTCTGATACAGATTTTTTTTTTAAAACATGTCTGCATTAGTCTGCTGCACAGAGACATCCTCAGACTCAAATTGTCACACCGTCTTCCTTGGTCCCACTGGAACAAACTGACTCTGTACAGAACTCTCCTGTCCCATTCTAGAACACACCACCTCATTCTCCACAGAACCTCCTCTAGAATTCATGTTCTCTAGAACCTTAGCCTGTCCTATCCCCACAGCGCATAAAAGTCATTGCTTCCTTCTTTCCTGATGTTTTCCTTCCCCCTGCCCACCCCAACAAACACACATGCACACACACACACATACACACACACACATAAGCACAAGCATGCACACACATAAGCACAAACATACACACACACACACACACACAAGCACAAACATACACACACACATAAGCACAAACATACACACACACACATATAAGCGCACACACACACACACACTCACACACACAAAGTCCTTCCCTACTTCTTAAAATGTTGTCTAGGGTTGTTGATGTTACCCAGACCCCATTCAAGGCCACATTACTGTTTCTATGCTTTCCTCCTCATCTTATTCTGCATGCGGTGCATTAATAGGGCATTACTTGATGTTGCTCTTGTCATTTCTTATCCTGTCACGTGAGGTGAGCTGGCTGGACACTGTTTGTTTGCTTCTTTATTTCTTTTTTTATTATCATTAGGACTCTTGCTCAGATTTGCATATTGTGCATCCGTCACCATCCATCCACCAGTCTAGAGGGACGCAATGTTCCACCATCTGTCTTTTATGGCCACAGGGCCTTTCTCTCTTTCTCCTTCCCGTCTGGAGTCAGTCCACTTCATTTGGCCTGAGTTAGATACGGTACTCTGACCAGCCACCATCTAGTTCAGTGTTATCTCCTATAGGATGTATGCATATTCTACTATCTCCATACCATGTCTTCATATGAAGGCTTCTATTTTGACCTTGCATGAAGTGTAAATTCATGCAAAGAGTGTTTAGGTTTATTGTATGTATGTATGTGGCAAAGAGATTGAAGACACCACCATTTAGTTTTACTTAGAGAGCAATGATGAAAGTTAACTCCTATTTTCATCCAACATAGTTATGTCTATAATGACAACATTCCGATATTAATCAAAACATGACCATATTCCAAATACATGATGCATGTAAATAGAATATTCTCATTAAGGTCATGTGGAATAAGCCATAACCGAAATGAGATATGTGGAGTATTCTGATCACGTCATTGAGGTGCATTCCAAACAGCTTAATAGCATTATTCACCATTTAGAATTTTTGCAGTGGGAAGAACAGAACGGAGAGAACGTTGAACAAGAATTGAAAAAAATCTTTGATGAAATATTTTTGCCAGGTGTTAATCAGACTATGCAGTGTAGCAAGTAAACAGGCAATATGAACAGAATACTCTCCTTCTCTCCCCCATCTAAGCACCATAATCACAATATGATCATGTTCAGAGTAACCTTAGAACCCCAACCTTCATCAAGGTCTTGCCAGAGCCTGAAGCCCCAGGACAGGTGGACGAGGGGACAGAGGTGAGGCCCCTGGATCGATGGATGGCTGGGGAGGGGGGAGGTTCAACATCAAAAGTCAGTACCTGAAAGCAGCAGTACAGGTATGTGAGTATAGACATTATAAAAATAGCTATGAGCTGTGACTGGTCAGAAGTTACATACGAGGTACGTAAAGTTATATACAAGTTCAGCGGTCGCAACAGTTTTGAGACTTTTTTGATATGGTTACGTACGAAAACATTTTGTCATCTTGAACTTGAGGCTGGTGGTCCTTCCATTTCAGTGATATCAGTTCAGTTATATTATATCTCATTATAATATATAAGTATATCAAACCATCTACAGTTTGTCTACATATGGTTATATATTCATAGGTTGTTTGGACTTGTGTATAGGCATGGGGATTGAAGATAGCACAGCAACATTTTATCAATATTTATTTATGTCTACATACACTTGTCTAAATATATCAAGAGTTTATACAATTTAGGGTGTATATGTTAATGTAGGGTTTGTATGTATGTGGCAGAGGTATTGAGGACATTTATTTATGTCTATGTCACATGTGTCTATCAATATAAGAGGGGTATACAGTGTATAAACTGGTACTTAATACAGTAACCTTTCACCAATGTCTGTCTACAAATATTGTGCAGGTCTGTGTCTCTGTGTGAAGTGTATGTGTGCGTACTGTGTGGGTTTTTGTAAGTGGCAGAGGCCTTTTAAACAGAGGCACTGCAGATTGAAGACTGAAGTTTGATAGCTGAAGTCTATACTTAAGACCCAGACAGTCAGAGAGCTCTTCTCTGACTGTTTCAAAAGAGCTCAAACGATTGTGGAGTTGCCATGATTGAGCTCATCGATCTTGATTGTGTGTGTGAGGCAATGATCGCACGAGTTGCCTGGTAACGGCTTTCACAGTGGATCATCAGTAGCATCAGCAACAGCAACAGTAACAGCAACAGCAGCAGCAGCAGCCTCTGATTGCCTTTACCTGCCTTTCTGTTTCTGCAGGCTACTGCGGTCGATGTGCTGGTAAATTCATAAGTGGATAAGCTTGCAATGGACAGATCAAGGCACCAACTCCTCTGATGACATCAGCAGAGCCGGAGATACTGATGCTATCAAGAGCCTATCATGCAGGTGGCATCCAAACTCCAACGGCGACTTGCAGAGGGGTCGATAATGTTATCAAAGCTTGGCGATGGTGGAGAAAAATCCATTCTCCAGTGAGTGCGCTGAGATGCTCATTCAGAGGCTCAGGTTTCAAGACCAGACTCCAACAGTTTACCAATGACAGTGAGACAGTCTGGAACCCTGTAATTAGTCTGTCATGAGTCAGTGCATTTAGTTTGCACAGTTGGACTGGACACACATACACACACACACACACACAGAGAGAGAAGCAAAAATGGAAGAACAAGACGTGATGCAACGGACAAGCTGCAGCACCTTCCACAACAAAAGAGAGAATGCATGCGCATGCGCGCACACACATGTACACACACACACACACACACACACACGTTTTAAAATGTACCCACACAAATAGAAAAACAGACACGCAGACACACACGGACACACAAGCCCAGTTGGTTTCAGACAGCGCACCAGAGCACATGCAATTGCTTTAAGTATGGATCACAAGAACAGAGCATGGAGTTCTCCGGCTGCACATCCCAAAATAGCCAACCAGACACAAAAGCACAGTGTATGTATTTCTTGCTGTTTACACTGTGATGGATGAATGCTTTCTATGAGAGAGTGCTCAATGGTTATCTGATGTTTGGGCATTGCATAGTCTTTTAAAAATAGCAGTGTATCTAGCTTCCTAAGATAATGTGCTATTGTCTATCCAACTTCAGTTCCACAACTGACAGGCTATCTGAATGTGTCCAGGGGCAACATTCTGACATCTCTGTGTAAATGACTAAAGAGGTAGCCTATAATATCCTACCTTCCTGTCATGATTATTATGGGTTGTCTGTATATTAGGACCTTAATCTCACATGTCTAATTCCCACATCACAACAGCAATGACTGACAGTCCGTTTAAAGAAGACACACACACTCCTACCAACAGCATTTATGAATATCACCTTCACAGACGCTCAGAATTGTTTTGTTTATTAAACACATTGAGATTTTCCGGCATAAGATCCTCAGCAAATCCAATCACCACATTCCATAGAACTGACACATATAGATGAGCTACAATCAGATATTCGGATTACTTGCAAATCACATTGCATGGTGGAAGCAGAGGCTTTTCCCCCAAGGGAAGCAGGACAAATGCTGATATGTGCATCAGTATGTATGTGTGTGTGTGTGTGTGGCCTCCTCTACCAATCATAGCTCATGTGAGAGTAGACTACTGCAACCTGAACCAATGTGGCTAAGTGGACCTGATTAGAAAGTTAATTAGCTGATTCCATTGAGTCAAAGCCCACCTGAGTCTGTGGACATGTGGATCATAGAGCAATACTTTAAGAGAAACATAATGTTTTAGATTCTGTTGTGGCAGGTTGGGCGGAATAAGGGATTGGGTTTTCTATTATTTCAGGATTAGCCATGATTGC
>PYXC01002238.1:1627500-1695000 GCA_015244755.2 Tenualosa ilisha | reverse complement strand
GCCAGAGCTTTGGCTGGTTTGACATCAGTATAGCCATTTGGATGCGAGGAATCATCTCTATTACAGTATCTTATTCATATTACAGGGTTACCTTGTCCCTGGCACCCAACGTGTTCTTTTTTTTTTATACACTATGTGGGCCGCATGAAAATACTTATCAGTGATGCCTTTTTATAGGTGCACTTGCACCTAGTATCAGCCTGGACTTATTGAGTACTGTGTGGTTATATGGAGGCTGGAGACTATTCTGTTCATTCAAGTGGTATGTGGTGTTTAAATAGCTTTAAACAGTTTGAAGAGAATACATTGCTGCTGACAAAATGTGCTTCTCCGCCTACACACAAAGTCTATTTTGATCATGCCCCATTGCCTTCATTGTCAGGACAAGTAATTTATTGGCATAAGTCTGTGGTACCTCTGAATTGTCAAGGCTTCTGTTTTCACTGTTCTGTCTGCTGTGTTTACAATCTCTAGCGCTCGCCACTGTTGAGGACTTCCAGATCCGACCGCACACTCTCTATGTGCACTCCTACAAAGCACCGGCCTTCTGCGATGACTGCGGAGAGATGCTGTGGGGTCTCGTGCGCCAAGGGCTCAAATGTGAAGGTGGGTCTGTGAACGCCACCGAAACACACACACACACACACACACACACAGTAATTATCTATGTTCCTATTCCACAGAATGTTCTGGAAAACTAGAAATGGCCAGGGCTTGTTTTTTAGGATGGGAAAAGTGTCAGGTCAGGGAAATGCAATGCAGATTGCCTCCTCACAATTGGTCCTTCAGTCCAAATGAGGTTCTGTTTCTATTTTTTAGTTTGTTTGTTTTTTTTTGGTCAAACTGACCTGTTGACCGGGCGCTGTGGGTTTCACAACATGCTACCTCAGAGTTGGCGACTTGGGAAGCTTTGATCCCCTCCCTCCCCTCTCCTCCCCTCCCTTCCCCCCATGGCAGAGTTCCCCACATCCCTCCCCACCAGCCTCAGCTGCTCAGCCCCCCCCCCCCCTTCCTCCTCCTCCTCCTCCTCCCTCCGCTGCCGCCACCAAAACCCACGCCACCAAAGGCCGAGGCGTGAGGTGTTTACACAGAGTGACCTCTCGGCCAGTGATCTGCGTCTGTGGGCCCTGAATCAAAGCCCTGGGTGGCTTCCTGCTTTTTGAAAGTGGATGCCTTTCAAGTCCCCCCCCGCATAGGCGGGCAGTGGCCTTCTCTGTATTGATGTCGGGCATAAAAATGTCAGACGGCTCGATGGCTGTCAGCCATTTGATTTATCCCAAATGAACTAAGATGACTGGAATTTGGATGCTTCAGGTTAAGTTTGTTTTATTTTGTGGCTCACTGAATCACCTTGAATGTTGCATACTTCCATCTTGGCATTTGTGTTAGTGCTTATAGATTGGCTAAATCTCAGTACATTAAACACTGAGCCCTCAAAGACTTAACTAGCATGAATTGGCTTTGACTGACTGATTCATTGCCACTGAAGTCATTGAGGGTTCAAGGCTTAGGGTTATAGATGACATTAGGATCCAACCAATAACTGTTAGAAACTTAATTGGTTGGCAATGAGCAATTGCATTGCAAACAACAAAACTTAGCAAGCTAAGTTATTAGCAACTATGGTTTTGGGATATGGACACCAGCACAGTAATGTTAAATGTGTGTATATGTAGCCGAGGCAGACCTCTGCTGCGTTGTCTCGGGGGCTCTGTATGGGCTGAAGGGTGAGTCAGGGTGTTTACAGCTGTCCAAATGAGTAGAGCGTGATCATGACAACATATTTCATAACTCATAGCCGGCACATGAGATCACTCATAGACTTTTCTAACCCATAATACTGGGGCGCATGTGACTTCACTAACTTGACATCATAGCGATTACCAAACACAAGACCTCAAATGAACCGACCACTAGTAGGTGCTTAAGAGTGACTATCAGGAACTACACGCACAAATGCTGTGTTTTTAGATGTGTAGTTCCACACACTATTAGTTGTAGAACTGAATACTGTTAGCAGAGATCTTTTGTTATAAATGATTCCTCAGCACAGGAAATAGTCCAAGAGCTGGTTGGCTGGGAAGCCTGTAAGGAACCCTGTGGCATTTTCAGGAACAGAATGTCAAGAAACAGTTCTATTGACATCATGCTGAAAGCATGTGAGCACCATGTTCAGATCTCCTCTGAAGGTAGCAGTGCAAGTGAATGCAGTGCCTCATTCAGCAATAAACTGAAACTGAAATGATCCAATGAAAATGTGTTACATAGTACCTTTAACAAAGGGGGAACTTTCTCCTGGTTCCTCTGAGGAGAGGAGTTTAAGAACCCCTCAGGGTTACGCAAAGGAAAGTGGGGGCATAATGAGGTAAGCGCAGTAAGGCCGGCTCTGGCATGACGCACTCAGTTGGGCCTCTTCCTCCTCCACAGGGTGTGGACTCAACTACCACAAGCGCTGTGCTTTCAAGATCCCCAACAACTGCAGCGGGGTGCGCAAGAGACGCCTCTCCAATGTGTCCCTGCCCGGCTCCTCGCTGTCCATCCCACGCCCTGCACCCATTGACAGCTTCGTCACGTCCCCA
This sequence comes from Tenualosa ilisha, assembly GCA_015244755.2. Taxonomy (NCBI): domain Eukaryota; kingdom Metazoa; phylum Chordata; class Actinopteri; order Clupeiformes; family Clupeidae; genus Tenualosa; species Tenualosa ilisha. The sequence continues at coordinate 1,692,421 of PYXC01002238.1, read as the reverse complement.
GAAGAGGTGAGTGCTTTGTGCTTGTCACATTGTTTGGGCTGTTTAAAGTGTGTGTGTGTGTGTGTGTGTGTGTGTGTGTGTATTTCTTAGTGTAGGGCTGTTTGGGCTGTGTGTGTATATGTTTCTACATGTTTCAGTTATGTGTGTCTTTCTGTATTGGTCCCAGGCTCTGGTCCCTTCCCTCGCTTTCCTCTCCATTTCATCTTTATTCAGGTTTTCTCTCTTTCTTTCTCACTCATTCTCTGTTGCTCTGTTGCCACCAATGCATGCACGCACCCACAAAAACATACACACACACACACACACACACACTCTCACACACACACACACACACACACACACACACACACACACTCTGTCTCTCTCGCTCTCTGTCTCTCTCGCACACACACACACACACACACATACACGTGTGCGCGCGTGCACCACACACACATTCTCTTCTCTCTCTTACTCACACACATACACACACACACACGCAAACACACAAAAACTCTTTTAACAGACAGACATACTGTACCCACTAATCACATAAGCATTCCAGCCTGGGGCAAATCAATGGTTTTTCCATTCAGTCAATTAAGCCGTGAACAGGGCTGTGCTGCCCTTGACTAAACTTTTACACGGCGCCACTCCAGTGGACTTTCCACATCCACCTCCACGCGCCCTTGTTACTCAAAATGGCCTGCATTGTCATTGTTTTATCATTGAGTTCTCAGTCTCTGTTTCGGTGGGGCTCTGAATTATATTCCAGTAATGGCAGAGGAGAATGTACTGTGTCTGCAGTCAGCGTTTTGTAAGCTAAATGCTTAATGGAAGGCTCTTCATGGTGGCTCTCAGGATCGAGTACTGAAATGGTACACAGACACCAGCGTGCTGATGTCATCAGGCTGTGTTTTTGCATTTAGAATGCATTTAGATTTTTTCTGAGGAAACAGAGAGAGGATAGCCCCACAGCAAAGCCATAGAATCAGACACATGGCTCTGGTCTATATGTTCATTGTGTATGAGTGATGTCTCATACACACTGTAGTATAGTGTAGTCTGTTCTGATAGCATTAGATGTGGGACAGAGCAACAGCTAATGTACTGAATTGATGTACTGGGGAGAGGACAAGTGGCTCAAGAGGTAAAGAGGTGAGCTAAATCTGATAAACCTGTTTGCCTTCAAAGTTCACCAACTGCAGCATACACAGTGTTGGCCTACTGCAGCAGCGAGCGTAGCAAGGTCAGGTTTATTTAGTCAAGAAGTTGTGTTGTGTTATTGATTCCAGTGAGGCATGCGTCTGGAAATGGGTAGAACACAATATAGAACAGACAATTAGACCTAACTCTGTGTGTGTGTGTGTGTGTTCAATGTGGATGAAAGACTGCATTCAGATCAGCTATATCAGGCCTTACTTTTTATAGCCAGCAGTGGCCCTCGTGTCCACCTACACAGTCAGACAGAGAGTGTGCCTCAGAACTCAACAAGCAGCACCAAGGCCATCCGAGGGAGGCGCTCAACAAACAGCTCCTTTTATTTTAGATCCAGGATGAAAGCATCCACTCAGTCGATAACTGTGCATGTAAAAACGCGCTCCCTTGTTTATTCTCATCTATTTATTATTTATCTAGCATTTATTTAGCTTTTATCCGGAGTTTTTTAATTTTAGCGGGAAGTGACCTTCTTGACGCTTAGCCCTGGTGCTGTTGAGTGGTTCTCTAAATCAGTTGGTGCATGAGTGCTTTATTTGTTTTGTCTGGTTGTTGGTCTGGGACAATGGGAAAAAATCCTTGCCTTGTGTAATCTCTTTATGCACTGTGTGTGTCATCCTAGTGATAGTGGCCCAGTAAAATGGGACACAATAGTTTCTCTCTTCAGTATAGCTCTTTGGAGGTAAACACATCAGCCAGAATTTCTCTCCTGTTAGCTTAGCTTCAAGGTGGATGTCAGTCTCTCTTTTTTATACAAAACGTCTTTCATTCTGACTGCTGTATGCACAGGTAAAACAGTCTGTCGTTACCTTCCACCCAATCCATTTCCCTCAGACTTTAGTGAGAAGTGAATGAGAAGTTAGTTGTACAATGGTTGTGATGTCAACCCTCCCTCAGCAGCGCCCCCTGTTGGAGGCTGGCAAGCGCATCCCGTCCTGGAGCGGCCGGCCCATCTGGATGGATAAGATGGTCCTGGGGCGGGTGAAGGTGCCACACACCTTTAACGTGCACACCTACACGCGACCCACCATCTGCCAATACTGCAAGCGTCTCCTCAAGGGCCTCTTCCGCCAGGGCATGCAGTGCAAAGGTGAGAAAAAGCCCTCAAGGGGGGTCTTTTAGAACACAAATGTAGAAGATGTCAATATGCCAGGTAACATGAATGATTTCCCTCAGGAATGGAGCACAATTTTCTTACTCCCAAGTCAGTCCGATTACAGTAGAAAACTTCTTGTTGAATATTTCATTGTAGACCATCAATTAGCTTTCTGCAGTAAACTGTCTTCAATAAGGTTAAATTAAGTTTCTGTCAATGTGTTTTTTTGTTGTTGTTGTTTGTTTTGTTTTGTTTTTTTCAGATTGTAAATTTAACTGCCACAAACGATGTGCGTCCAAGGTGCCAAGAGACTGTCTTGGTGAAGTAGTGTTTAATGGGGGTGAGTTTGTCGCTGCTTACTACTAATCAGTCTACTGTGATGGTTTATAGCCACACCATCCCTGTCACACATCTTCATCCCACATCATGATCTCACACGCTGTCTCTCTCTCGTCCTTTCTTTCTCTCCTCTCCCTCATTCCCACCCTCAGAGCCTGCCAGCCCGGGGCCTGACTCAGAGGTCACTATGGAGGTGGACAGCAGTGACGTGAACAGTGAGGGCAGCCGAGACATTGGCGACACCGAGGAGGTGTCCACTCCAGAGGACAAGATTTTCTTTATGGACTCGCCCTTCATGGATGGGGACAAGGAGGATGGAGAGACTGTCAAGACCATAAGGTAAGATGGTGGATTCTGCCCTCAGGAAAAGAAATAATAGATAAGTACATATATTTGTATATGCATACACACTGTATATAAATGGTTGATATATACAGATCTTGTAAGCTCACCATGCTCGACAACTTTACACTTTAATTTAATTATGTATGCATATTCATTGTCCATTTTGAGCATTATAATTGTTATAATTAAAATATTTTAAATATGTCATAAAAGTGAACTGTTATACCGTATCACATCCCATGACACAATACAGGGGAGTGATGTTGATATGTTTGTGATGGATTGTGAAACCTGTGCCTAACATGTGTCCCTGTGGCTGCTTTACAGTCCCTCCACCAGCAGTAACATCCCCCTCATGCGTGTGGTCCAGTCCATCAAGCACACCAAGCGCCGCAGCTCCACCGTGGTTCGTGAGGGCTGGATGGTGCATTACACCAGCAGAGACAACCTGGTAGGAGCACACACCAGCACTCTTGGTCTTTTCTTTTTCTTTGGTCTCTTCTCCAGACCACCCTGTTTTTTTTTTATTCCCTGTGTTTTAAAGTCAATGACATATAGCACCTTCAGAGAACACTTTCCACCAGCTGAGTCAGTTAAAAGTGATATTGACATCAATTTTTAATTTATTCTGTTCCAATGTCATTTTGATTCCAAAATTCCTTTCAATTGACTGATAGATTTCACTTGGTTTATTGGTAACCTGTTTTTAAAGATGTTTCCAAATTGGACGATTGATACTACTGATTTAATTTATTGATGATTTATGGAAGGAACAGTATTTAGGGTTTAGCTCCTTCAAAATATTTTGTCCGGTTTATCATGTAACTCTTCATTGCTTTTTTTTTACTCCTGCAGAGAAAGAGACATTATTGGAGACTGGACAGCAAGTGTCTCACCCTCTTCCAGAATGACAGCGGAGCCAAGTATTACAGGGTACCTTGTCAGTCAGCCTTATCACGCTCAATTTAAACTGCCTGTAAAACTTTGCCAATGGAAACCCTGGGTAAAATGATACGCTGGTGTTACAGTTACGGAAGGGAAAGCCTACATTATTCATCCCGTGTTGTGGAACTTTTCAGTCATATTAGAGGCCTACATTGACAGGTGTCTGACATAGGTGCAGCATGTATAATTTTAAAACACACTTTAGATGTTTGTGCCATTTTTGGAGGCTTTAAAGAAGTACCAGGTACAGTAGGTCTCTTAAAATGATATGTTATATGTTTTACGCCCAAACTAAACATTGATTTAATGTTTCATTTCAGTTAAAAATAAGCGTTAAAGGAGTTTGAAATGAGATGAGATTAGACTTGTTTTGTGTCTGCCACCCACAGCCAGGCAGGGCAAAGGGTGGATCATCAGCTGGTTGGCTGGCTTCCCTGTGTCTGTCTGTCTGTCTTTCTTCTTTTCTCCTTCCCTCCCTCTCTATCACTTTCTCTCTCTCTCTCTCTCTCTCTCTCTCTCTTTCTTTTCTCTCTCTCTTCCGCCCTGTCTGTGTTCTGTCCCTTTCATTCTCTCCATGTTATTTCATCCTTCATCTCTTCCTTCATGTCTTTGACCTGGCAGCCTCCTCTGAACTTGACCTCTTCTTTCAAGTGGCCAAAGAAAGAGAAAAAGAAACAAAGACATAGGATGGGGGGGGGGGGGGTTGTAGGGGGAGGAAGGTGTGCCTGAGGGGAATGGGGGGGTGCTGGGGGTCGATGTGGGCTTCCCTCCAGTGCCCTTGGCCCGCTTCCACCCCCTGGCCCAAGGCCAGTGTGGCTCGTGCCCAGATCACAGAGGCACGTCCTGCCTTCTAATCACGCCAGCGCCTGTGTCTTGATGTGGCGCACTCGGTCTCGGCCCAGCGAAACCACAGGCAGCGCGTCTGGGCCTGGGCCCGGCTGTGGTGGAGGAGGAGGAGGGTGGAGGAGGAGGAGGTTTTTTCTGGAAGGGTCCGTGCAGCGACTGCTGCTGCCATTGCCACTGGTGCAGATTCACCACCTTTGGACTGCGATTGGTTGGCTGGCGGGGCCCAAGTGCCTGCCCCTCTGGGATAGGTCTGCTCTCTGTGTCTCACTTATTGTCTGCCTTTTCTCTCTCTCTCTCTCTCTCTCTACTCCTCTCTCGTTTTTTTCTTTCCTTTCTTTTCCCCTTTCCTTCCCCTCCCTCTCTCTCAAGGGACTCCTTAAAAGAAAGGAGGTGGAATCTGTGAAGGCACTCAGTCTGGTTCTGAGAAGCAGAGAAACAGAGAGCCTGAGCTTAGTGGTGTGGCAGTGGTGTGAAATAGAGGCTCATTTAAAACCATGTCTACAACTTCAAACCGAGCAGCAGTTTGAGGATGCACTAGAAGCGCTTAGAACAGGAGATTTAAACAGGATTCCAGACTCAGCAGTCTGTGTGTCTGTCTGCTGTCTGTCTGTGCACCTGACGTTCTCCTTCTGTAGGAGATCCCGCTGTCGGAGATCCTTCAGGTGGACACGGCCCATGACTTCCGCAGCCTGGCACAGGGAGGTAACCCGCACTGCTTTGAGATCATCACTGACACCATGGTGTACTACGTGGGGGAGAACACGGGTGGCCACTACCACAACCCAGCGCTGGCGGCCTCGGGTGTGGGCCTGGAGGTGGCCCATAGCTGGGAGAAGGCTATCCGCCAGGCCCTTATGCCCGTCACGCCCCAGCCCAGCGTCTGCACTGGCCCTGGCCAGGGCAAGGACCACAGTGAGTACTGGGACTTGCAGGCTGGGTTGTTGTTGTGTGTGTGCGTGTGTGTGTGTGTGTGTGTATGTTTGTGTGTGTGTGTGTGTGTGTGTGTGTGTGTGTGTGTGTGTGTGTGTGTGTGTTGTAAAGGAATAAAAGAATGCTGGCATCACTTTTCTACTTAATACCAATATCCCACTGGCCTCAGACACACACAGGCAAAGACCACAGTGAGTATTCATGGTTGTGTTGTGCTGTGTGCATGGGAGTTAAAGGAACATTGGTTTTATTTTCCAGTTAATCTCTAAAGCCACAGGTTGGATACTGTAGACTTTCATCAGTACACTAATTTGATTTCATTAGTGATTTTTGTTGTTTGGATTTTTATAAATATGGGGTTATATGAGATGTAAAGGATTCACCAGATGTTTCGTGTAAAAGTGCACTTTGAATGCAGTCCTGGACAAGGAGAATCCATTCAAATCAAAACTCTCCCTCTGTGATTTTGAGTTGTTTCTTAGTCAGTGGATACCCTCGGTTAACTTCCTTAATTTCTGTCAGAGATATTTCTAAATAGCAGTGAAAATACATTAACCTAATATTTTAAAGGCATTACGCCAGAGTATGCGGTTAGACTTACAGCGCTGTACTGTCCTCATATGTACTCCATTAGCGCTGTGTGGGTATCAGACTGGTCTAGACATGCGAGATGAGCGCATCCTGTCAGGATTAGCTGTGGTGGTATCACCTTCAGAATCCTACCCTATAATCAACAGTGATGTGCCTGTCCCCTACCACACCCACAGTCTGCATTTAAAAGACTGGAGGTGGCTGTATTTTTGTTACCTCCGAGACATAAGGCATCTTTAAGAGCTTGTATTTGCAGATGCCCAGCCCCCCCTCTGTGTGATGAGCCATACTTTGAGCTTTTTTGTATTAACAACATGGCCTTGTCCCAGTGCAGCGGAAAGATTGACTAACACGGCCAGTCACACTGGAAAAAGGAAAACACTCACAAACCACTGAGGTTTTTAGCAGATAAATGAACATACCATTCTCCGAAGGGCTCGTTTTTTTTTTTGGTTGACTCACTCTGTCGACATACATGCCCATTTATCCATCAACGGTTGTATGATTAACTCAGTTTCATGCTGAAACGAAAATGGCATGGAGTTTGTTTTCTTCCACAGAATCAAATCTGAAAAGTCTAGTGTAGCAGTATCAATCCTTTAAGAGTAAATCGTGTCCCAGACATGTTTCAGGCTCGACCACTAGTCTAGAGTTGACTCCGTTAGATTCGGCCCCTAAGGTTGTGTTCAACCTGTGGGCTCGAGTGTTTATCTTGGTGGCCGATCGATGGTCAGTGTTATGGAAAAGAGTTCCGCCTGAGATGACCTGCATGTTGTGACCTATTTTAGGGAGCACACTGCTTTAGTGTGACCTTCACCTTTTTGCCAGCTGCTCCAAATCAATTGTTCCAACAGTGTGCTCTTCACGGGCACTGAACTGGAATGCTGCCTTTGCGTGGTCTGGTATAGAGCAATATCTGATTAAGGGTGATTAGGTTGCATTGTGTTCCATACTAAACACGGCTGGGCTGAAAGCCATTAAATGCAACGCCTTTATGATAGCTGTGCAGTCTGAGCCCATTATAACCTGTTGTCCAGTTGAATGTGCTAAAATGTCTACAACTGGGATTGTATATGTGCAGACAGTTTTTGTAAGAACTGGGCATACTGCCAGGGATCGTAAATGGCAGAAAGGCATTTAGCTGAACAATTGGTCTATAGACCATTTGAAGTTGATGCATTGCTACATGTGGTTAGTTTTAAAGCTATACTAACACAAATGTGCCTGTGTTACACATAAACTCAGAACCCTTTCTGTTGTTTTGTTTGTCTCCCCAGATGAGCTGTGTGTCAGTATATCAGTGTCAAACTCCCAGATTCAGGAGAACGTGGTAAGAGACAAACGCTAATTTAGTACGCTTCAGTATGATTTATTTTCACCAAATAATGGCATTGTTTACAGTGACACATTAGACCACCCTAATTGTAAAGTAATCACAAAATGGTGCTTAATTTTCCATTGTATTATACTTAATTGGCCTATTTGAAGTGTGGTCTCATTTTTCTCTGCATAGTCACTTCAGAGAATCACTATCAGAGAATGTGATGTAGATAAATGATGAATGATTGTATTCTGTGGCCTAATTCACATACAAAAAACTTTCCTCTGTGCTACATAGGACATCAGCTCAGTCTACCAGATCTTTGCTGATGAGGTGCTTGGTTCGGGACAGTTTGGGATTGTATACGGCGGTAAGACAAAATCCTTCTGCTTTGTTTCATAGCTGCGCCCATATGCGAGCTCACAGTTTCCTTTCTTTCTAGTGGCTTTTGAAGTGTTGGGGGAGACTGCTTGTTTTTCTTCTTTCGCTATGCAAATAAACTTTTATTAGTCCGATAGAATTCCTTTTGTCAGTCTGGGCTTTGGTTTGACGCGACGGCTCCCTCCAATGAGCGGCCACACTCTGGCTCGCCTCAGACACACACTCGCCTGTCACCACGGGTCAACCGAAACAACACACCAAGTCCAAGTCGAGCTTGTCTCACAGTGGGCTTTTGTTTCCAACTCTCTTAACGCAGGCAAGCACAGGAAGACTGGGAAAGACGTTGCCATTAAAATCATTGACAAGATGAGATTCCCCACCAAGCAGGAGAGCCAGCTGAGAAACGAGGTGGCCATTTTACAGGTATGACGAGGCAGTCGAGACAATGGCATTAGTTTCAAGCATGCCTTAGTGTCTTTTGAAGACAGGGATGAAAGGAGCTAAGACTGGATTGTGGTTAGGATGTCATGTTAAGCAAAGCCTGGTGAAGAATCCTTTGAATTAACCCTTTGATGGGCTCTTGTTGTTGAACAGTAGGAGGCATCTGTTTGCCAGCTGTGGGGTGCTGTACATTAACCTTACTTTGTAGTCCCAGGAGGTTTTATTTTCCGTCTCTCTCTATTGTGTCTGTATTTCTCTCCAGAGCCTGCACCACCCTGGCATTGTCAACTTGGCGTGCATGTTTGAGACTCCGGAGCGCGTGTTCGTGGTAATGGAAAAGCTCCATGGCGACATGTTGGAGATGATCTTGTCTAGCGAGAAGAGTCGTCTTCCCGAGCGCCTCACCAAGTTCCTGGTCACCCAGGTTAGAGAGGGCACTTCATTGTGACGCTCTAGATGGTTCCAGAGATTGCACAATATCTGCTTCCCTATTCATCCTTGCTGGGAGAATGACCTGTATAAAATTCTACACTTGATTGCACTCAGTGATGACAGTGCAGCTGAAAGCCTTGCTTTGGAAGGCATCAGTATTGGGCATTGGGAAATTTAACTGTGAACACAGGCCTACCATTTTTTACACAATAAATTAGGAATTAATCATCAGAATGAACTCATCCTTATTTTATTTACCTCCCCTGCAGATTCTGGTGGCTCTGAGACACCTTCATTTTAAAAACATTGTCCACTGTGACCTGAAACCGGAGAACGTGCTGTTAGCATCTGCGGAGCCCTTCCCACAGGTGGGTGACTAGACAGCAGCCTCAGGCACGCCAAGAATGGACAGTGGACGTGGGTGGGACACCATGCTTTAAATAAATGTGTCATTGTGGAGCTGCAATGATGTAGCTGTAGCTATGTTTTTAGTGGGTATGTGGTGCAGTTCACCCAAACTAATCCATGTATTTTTCACTGTATGCAAGAACTGAGAATGTCAAATAAAATCAATCAATCAATCAATCAAGCCATGTTAGACAGAGGAGTTGCTTGTACTGCTCCAGTAATGTCATGTACAATTCAATGTAGGCATACTGGTTTGGGTACTGTTTGCTGAGAATTAGTCTCAGGGCCATCATGGATGTGCTATGTGGTGTTTTCATGGAACTGTGTAGGTTCCGAGTTGTCTTTTCAATCAATTTCATTGTTTTTAATACACTGGCACATAGTAGAACATACTGTATTATAGGGGGGTCTGCCCGATGCTAGTTGGTTTTCATGCTAATTTCAGTGGATTTGTGGATAACATGGAGCCTAGGCATTTTGACCTTATGTCAGTGTTGATCACCTTCTGTTGCCATATCTAGGTTATTTTGGGGTGTTTTGCCCAAAGCACATGACATTTCACACACATTTCTAGCAGAACACTAAAAATCCTGTCTGGTCAATCCAGGTGAAGCTGTGTGACTTTGGCTTCGCTCGCATCATTGGGGAGAAGTCCTTCCGCCGCTCTGTGGTAGGCACCCCAGCCTACCTTGCCCCCGAGGTCCTCCGCAGCAAAGGCTACAACCGTTCCCTGGACATGTGGTCAGTGGGGGTCATTATCTACGTCAGCCTCAGCGGAACGTTCCCCTTCAACGAAGACGAGGACATCAACGACCAGATCCAGAACGCTGCCTTCATGTACCCACCGAACCCCTGGAAGGAGATCTCTGGGGAAGGTGAGGAGCCACTGGTGTCGCTGGGGGTTTCAGGGGAAACATAAGACGATACCACAATCCTGCTTTGCGCATTTCTACAGTATATCTTTTTTTCCTTTTCTATGCAGATTTATTTATTCAATTACTCATTTATTCTCATAGCAATCGACTTGATAAACAACCTGCTTCAAGTGAAGATGAGGAAGCGCTACAGTGTGGATAAATCACTCAGTCACCCATGGCTACAGGTAATTTTGATAAAACAGTAATAGCTTAATTGTTACCCTTTGTGAAGTGAGTAAGTCATGTTGATTTGTCTTTGCAGAAATTGGAGTTGATTGTGAAGTTATACTGTTTATGTTGACTTCTGTCAGGATTACCAGACCTGGTTGGATCTACGGGAGTTTGAGACCCGTCGAGGAGAGCGATACATCACCCACGAGAGCGATGACGCCCGCTGGGAGGAGTATGCAGATGAGAGGAGCCTTCCCTACCCCAAACACTTCATCATGGCTCCAAACCTAGATGACATGGAGGAGGACCCCTAGCTGCCAGGAGGATGAACTACAACTTCTCCAGCTGTGATTGGAGGAGACAGTTGATTTTTCTCAGACTACTGGCAGTGCAGGTCCAGTGGTTGAATGGAACCATTTGCCTTTAGAAACGGCTTCTCAGAAACTTTGGGGGGAAAGAGACAAGAGATCTTGCACCCATGTCTGCCCTGCCGCACAAACCGTGAGTCTTGTGCAAGGCCTTGATGCCTACGGTGTGGCGCCCCAACACAAGGTAAAACACAATGTAGGCATGGAATGGGATTTTTTTCAGGTTTCTCTCTCTCTCTTTTTTTTCTTAAAGAACATTACAGAGATTGGATGGGCTGCTTTCTCTCTTTTTCCATCTCAAGTCTCTGCTGCCTTCTACAACTAGCCATAACACGAGTCTCTTGAGCCTGAAAGACAAACTCTTGAGTGTTTGGGATCCCTCCTAATAGAGTTAGTTAATAAACATTTGCACTGCCATTCAAAACCAGCGAAAGGCTCGCGCTCTGGACCAAATCCAAGAGAGATGGATGCTTGAGATTTTTAGCTTCTACCCACCGTATTTTTCTAAACTCCTCGTTTTGTGTTTTTAAGATGTTCACCAAAACTACAAGTGATTTTAGCTTTGCTTGAGAGTATTTTGGATAAAACATTTATATGCAATGGTTTTATGTGAGGCTTTTAAACTGGAACACATGAGAAATGTATACTGTCAAAGTCTTAGATACTCTACATCCTTTTTCACTGAAGCATAGTGGTCCTCAAATCTTGTTTTAAATGGACATGTTTGACCCAATTGCCTCTGAAATTTCTTTTTATGAGTTGGCTAGAGAAATCCACTTTCACTGAGACTTGTGTGTTTTGCTTTCTGAAGCTGAGAGAGTTTAGCATTTCATATAAATGGCCATCTTTAATGTGTCCATGCTGCTGGTGGTGCTTGCTGTGAGCAACGCCTTATGCCATTGATGGATGAAGGAACATAAAAGGAGCTGTTCAGCTAGTCTTCTCTCACCCAGGCTAAGCTAGATGATGAAGTTGTTTGAAATAAATTATAAACACCTAATAAATACACAAGCACACACACATACACATAGACACAGCCACGCACACTCAAACACACAAAATGTGCTCTGTCCAAGGTGGATTGCAAAACATCAGTGCAAGAGCTGTGTGTTCAGTCCCATCTCTGCTCACGTTATATCTAAGACTACCAGCAAAATCCTGAGAAGACACACACACAGTTGGGAACGGCAGCCGCTGTAGAACGGACAATCAGCCAGCATCCTCCCACTGGGACCCCCAACACAGAGCACACACCAGATAGAGATAGAGCAAAGGAATGTCCATTCCATTTGAGTCCTGAGAACGGAGGCTGAATGCAAGCCGTTTCCATTGTGTATTGTGTAACACTGCTAAGGGTTGAAAAGCACATGAAGATTGGTTAGGAGTTGTTGGTACAGGTAAAATATTTCAGGTCTAAATGCCTTTAGCACATGAATGGCAATTCATCATGGTGTTGGAGTTTTTGTTTTATTTTACTTACTTACTTTACATGCAGAAGGCTTAAACAAAGTTTTAATGAATGCAGTCTCAGTAAGTATAAGTCACAAACATTTACAAAAGGTTTGAATTTATATTTTTTTTTCTACCATTTATGACCAAATGTTTTGTTTTCAAGTCTTGGTAATGTGACAAGTTTAAATGTTTCTGTGGGTATGTTGTGAGTGTTTTTAATTGGTCTTATGTAATGCTATGCTCACGCTCATTGTGAGGTGATAAGGTTGGATTTGAAGGACGCAGTGCTTTTTGTGCTTCTTGAGGTTGTATGAACCGACTGTCTCCCAAGGCTTCATCTTGTGCGTTTTCACTATAGGTTTTCACTCAGGCTATAAAGTGTTGACATGAGAGAACCATTACTGCCGATTCGCAACTGCCAATATGTGTACTTCTCTTTCTCGTGACTACGCTGGTTAGGTTGTGAAGACCACTTTGTGCATCTTCTTTAGTTTAGTGCTTAACATGTTATGTTGTATTTTATTTTCCTGTGGTTTGCAATCACTTCTCAGTCAGCTCTCCCTGGCTTGTGTTGGTTGATTGGCAGTTGGCTGGTTGCATGTGCAGATCTCAGTATGCCTTAAGTAGCGTGTTTGTGTTGGTGTGTCAGCGCACACAAATTCAGGTCCATATTGAGTTGGTATGAAGCATTTTTCCCCGATGTGCTTGTGTTCACTATTCTTTTGCAGTATTCTTTAATCGTGTAGCATCCATGTGAAGATCCTTTTGTAAGTCCGTCTCTAGTTTTGTTTCATTTTTGTTTTGTCTGTGTGTGTGTGTGTGAGAGAGTGTGTGTGTGTGTGTGTGTGTGTGTGTGTGTGTGTGCGGCCTACCTTCACTGATGCATTTCCAATAGACCCATCTGCCCTGGCTTGTCCAGATTTTAAATCCGATCCCTCAATAAGCTCCCAATTGATTTGAAACATTAAAGCAAGACAGTCAGTAGGTTGTCAGTATTATACTGATGTCATGTCTTAACATTACACCCTCTGCTCCCTTTAAGTTAAAGCAGGACCACAAGTAAACATCCTCTTTGTTAGAGATCAGCAATAAATTATTGGAAATTTGATTCTTGGACAATTTTGGGATCATGTTTACCAATGACTCCAAAAATAATGTATTCCTGTGAAATGCATAAAATCTGAATTTGGGAGAAGGGGGATTATTGGATAACCCTGGGATTGTGAGAGCCTCCTGGAGTCATCCCTTTTTTCTCTTGAACTGTGATAATGTTAAATTGGGTGGATTCTGTCAATGCGACTGACCACAGCTACCTTGTGAAGGATGCCATATTTATATGTCTAAAGCACACATCTATGGGTGAGAAACTTCCTGAGAATCATATGAAGCTCATGCTGCCACTGGATTGGCACATGTGTCTGTTTTTGTATGTTGTACTATTCACATATCTTAATAAAAACTGCCTCTTAACATCAGATTATAGTCTCGGTATGCTGTGTGTTGCTGGATTAAATCGGAAAGGGACAATAATTAAAAAAAAAACGTAGTTCGATTTCGTCTGGATCTCCTTTTCATTTCACAAGGACATTAATTTGCACATGTACTATGTGAAAAGAGGCTGCTATTAGACTACCCGGCCCCATACCTCAGCAAATAATGAATGGGTCAATAAAGCTAATCCATACCTGTCATTTAGCCCTGTCCCATATAAAAGCTCATCAGGTTGCCTTGGGCCTCATGTTAAATGAGCAGTACTGGTCTGTGGGAGAGTGGATGGTGAATTTAAATGGACCACATATGGAGCCTTCAACTCCAGCTGCTTCATGGCACCCTCACTGAACCCAGTTTAAAAGCCCAGAAAACACATGTCAGTAAGCGAGTGCTCACTCACTCTCTCTCTCTCTCTCCTCCAGCTCCTTGCAATACTAGATCAGGGACCGGCAATGTCAGGGTCATGGGTGCATAACCAGCAGAGTGCACAGAAATAAAAGAGCTCCAGATAACTTGCATTGAAACACAAGGCACTGTCCAAAGTTTGTGATCAGTCATTCTCTAGGAGCTCACGAGTACGACTAAGTAATTCTGAATGACAGTTACTGGTGTCTTAAATGTTTTACAACTGTATTTCAAGAACACGAAAGTCAGACAAAATATTTATATTTCAGAAATCTTTGCTTTGGTTTATTGTCTGGATGAGAGCTGGAGGAAGGTTACTAACACAACCAGTCCAACAGCACACCTGCAGAGTGCTCCTGTGGTGTGTTTACTCACGGCGCTTTTTCCCAAAATCCGAGCCCTCGAAAGTCCACTCTGCCTGATTACTTTGGCGATCGGTATCGACCGGCAGTAATCATATCTTTTAATTGCTACTGGTGCAGTAGAGAAAGCGTCTACTTCCCCTGTAAGAAAACATCAGTGAGTACAGTAAGTGGTCTACTGCCCTGCTCACACTAGATCACTTCCAGATGTGGAGACACCACGTGGCATATTAATGCTTTCTGCTGCTTGTAGAAAGGGGGGGGGGGTCAGAAAAGAGAACAACAAAGAGGAAAACATAGACACACTTTTGTGTCCTGATGTGAGAAAGTATTACCTCACTTCATGACCTTCTCCACCTTCATCAGTTTGTATTCTCTCATTGGGATCTGCTGTCCTCATGGCTGTTACCACCAATGGCATGTTTGGCCACTGAAGTTCGCCATTTACTTGACATTTCATACCTCTTACAGTTCTGATAATGAATGACTAAAGTGGTTTAATAACCAATAATATTTTTAAAAATTTCTGTTGACCCTTTTTGGTCTCTCTGGAAACATATTTTTGTCCATTTACATGTCAATGTCTATGTCTATGAATAAATGTCATATATTTATAGATGTAAATGTTTGTAAACAAATCCACTGGATTTCCTAGATAAGCACATCATGTAGCAAAATGCTACTTAATCTTGCTTTATGTCCGAGGGTCATTTCAGTTTTTTCTATCTCTTCACTTGAGCCCAAGTTGGCTGAAGCCAGCCACAGGCAGAGGTGCTGTGCCTTTCCTTTTCTTCAACCCCTTCCCCTCCTCTGGGGTGGCCAGTCGCCTGTGGTTCAGCAGGGTGAAGAACTGGAACCTTTCACCCATCTTTTGGGGGTTCATCAGCATGTCATAGCCCTGGATGAGCTGTGCCCGGGTGGATGGGTCTGGAGAGCTCCTTAGCAGAACCTGAGGAGGATCAGAGCATAGCAGAGCATTCCGGTCTAGAGGGGTGTCACCTCTAATATTTCAAATTATGCCATGGATGTAATGGGGAGTAATAGGAATGTAATGACCATGGATGTAATTGGGAGTAGAAATTATTATTTAATACAGAAACTCATAAGCACCATCATCTCTTATGTTTTAAGCCCAAAGAGGTTAAGTACCCTTGGCTACTTTCTTAGCCACTGCTGAAAATTTCTGAGAGTATGCAGTAGAGGTTTATATTTCACAACAGGATTACTTGCATGTTTCATAATTTGAGGATTTAGGGTTTAGCGCTAAGGGGATATTGGGATTCACAGCCAGTGCGTCAAATATCCCTTAGAGATGCTTACACGACAGGCTTGACTCTCACCTGCAGGCGTGTGTCGATGCCCATGTTCTGCAGGAAGATTCTCTGGGACACCGGTCCCATGCAGGCTACTGTATCCCCCACCATCCGTCTCAGGTAGCTGAAGTCCACGTCAGCCGTGAGGTCAGCAGCACCAGGGTCAGCCAGGACGTCATGGAGCTGATGCCCCCGAAAGCCCTTTATACAACAATCACATTTCACATGTAATAGCTTGTTTCAGATCATGGTAATAACCTGCTGTGTAATGAAATTGTACACAATGCAGCTTGTTCATCTGAGGCTGTAGATTCAACCTGTACTAATCAGTTTGACAGATTGACTGCTGCTGAGGCCTGAGAGACAAAGTGGCCATATGACTTTGATTGTAGAAGTTCTAGTAATCAATTTAAAGTAACCATCAAGAAATGTTATATTGGCTATATTTGATTTGTACTCAAAATCACACAGAACAAAAGAACACAGAGTCAGTATCTGTTGGTTGTTTACTAAAACTATATAAATCCTAAAATCCACATTCATAAAATATAAATACAAGCAAAAAGAAACCTTGTTTAGATTGGATTTCCCCACAATACCACATTAACCACTGACAACACACATGCCTTCTAAGCCTTTCTAAAAAAAATACTTGAGGCTCTTACTCTAAACGTGTCTGTCTTTGTCCCATCGTGCCCATAATCAGCGATCAATGCTGCGCCTCCTTGCTCCGTGATCCGATTGGCCAGCTGCTGCACCACAATCCCTCCTTCAGGACAGACCTCAACGTGTTCCCTCTTCTCATCAGCCTGAGAAAGAAACCGATGAGAGAGATGGATAAAGAGGGCAAATAAGTACAAACTCAAACTCATCAAGCACAAGAAAGCAACCAAAAGAGCGTGCCCTCTACCAATAACAGAGCACTTCAGTTCAGATGACAACAGGGAAGAGAACCTTAAAGAAGGGAAGGGCTCTCAAAAAATGGAAGTCAAAAACAAAAACATCACAAGCTCAGAGGGCAATGAGGCCTATATTCTATCTGTAGCCATCAATCTGAGACCATCTGTTCATTCATCCATGCTTCCATATAAACCAGCTATCCGTTCACTATGGAAATCCACATCATTAGGCACAATTACACACAACTTCCATTCAAAAAAAAAGATGGGGATATGAGTGATGTGGGTAACGTGAGACTCATGGGTTGCCTTCAGTGCTGCTGGGGTAAAAAAAAGAGACCTTAAAAAGCAGGGCCTTCACCCCGCTGCACCCCGTTCATGATGTAAGACTTTTGGCAGCATGCTCAAAGTCCTCTGCCTTCTCTGGTGAGGCCAGATAAAACAGGTTTGTAATGTATATGCTGTATAAACACGGCTAATAAAAGCCAGCTGTGGTGCGGAGTCTGATTGAGAAGTGGAAAAGCGTTCTGAAGAGGCTCGGGGGTTGTAAACGCTTCTGAGCGCGCAGCTGTGTGCCCCGAGACGGCGGAAGGATCACAGCACATCGGCTCATGCGCCAAGTTCTGTAAAAGTACCTCTCTCGTAATAAACATAAAATGGCCCCGACATGATGAAACTGTAAACTAAATAATGAAATCTGAAGTGGGACATGAGAATATTTCCTCTTTTAGCTCTCTTTAGAAAGTGATCATCACACATTTGACGGACATCTTCAATGAAATGTTGACTTGGGAACAACATACAAGCTGTCTCCCCTGATTTCATAGCTTTTATAGCAAAACTCAACATGTAAATACTGAAAATTTTACTTGATCCATATTCAATCGTATTTATTTCTGTAGCTCAACAGAATTAGCAGTGCACTTTGTCTTTGACATATTCCCAAACACAGCTGTGTTGAGTGTGAGTGAGTATTTCACCTGAATGAGAGCAGCGGAGGCCAGAGAAGGAGAAGGCAGCAGGACAAAGCGTAACTTGTCCACAGCCTCTGGGGCGTCCGGGTCAATGTCCACCATCACCTCTCTCCAGCCTTTCTCTGTTTTCTGTTTGACATTACACAGTGTATGACCAAAATACGTAGCCCATCTTTCTACACTCAGCAGAAGCTCTGCATCATTATGCTTGAAGTTTTTTTTTTTTACATTGTGAGTTATTATTTAGATTTTGATCAGCTTACCTGGAATTTATGAATAGGCAGAGCATCAAAAAACTCATGAGCAAGAAATATGCTAAAACCTAAAAGAAAGTAGAACTATTTCACTAAAAAGACATTACCTCATTACTGAGAAATGAAAGTATAACATACGAACAAGCTAAATGGAGTTCGGTCAGTTTGCTGCTACCTTTAGGGATGTCATCAATCCTGCGGTACCAGGAGATGGGCAGGCCAGTGCTGGTAGTGCCTGTGCGGTAGGCAGGCTCATTTTCATTGGTGGACACCTGACTCTGATCACCTGTGAGGCACCGGGCCTGCACCTGGCTCAGTTTAGGACTCACCTCCACCAAGTGTATAGATATTGCTGCCCCACTCAACGCTGTTTTGAGCTGACTGAACACCTGAAAGACATATGTTCATGTAAGACCTATAAAACTGGACCTGAAACATACAATGCCAAGGACTAATACAGCCTCAAAGGTAGAGCTGACTCTGAACTCTAATTTTGCTACACACAGCCTGTTCATCAACATCACCTTTGAATACAAGGAATAACAAAAGAAACAGTGACCTCTGCTGGACATACAGTAAACTACAATAGCACTGACTATACAACTGCACTGACAGCAGATGCACGATGACAGCCTGGTTAAAACTTTAATAGCTAACTTGAATTTTCTCTGCAATTACCAATTCAGCAAAAATAAAGGAACCTATTAAAAACAGGAAATCTATTACCCTAGTGGTAGCAAATGGATCTGACGTCAAGAAATTAACCATAGGGCCTCAGTAGCTGTTCTGCCAAGTCATCAATCACATCACTCTATCCTTGTACAGAGTCGCCTCGACATACCATAGTGGTAGCTAATCAGACTACTATTGCGTGCAGAGGCAATGTGAAAGACAAACGCTGATTCCGACCCTTGGATTGAGTTCGGTATTTTGACCATAGCCAGACTATACGTTTTGATGTTATAGTCTGGCTTGTCAGGCTAGGTACCAATCACAACTGCTTATCACCTCGTGTAATGTCAAATTAGTACACTCCCGAATATTATCATGTAACTTCATTGTTTACAGGTCTTCATTCACCACAGTTTTTGCTTCAATTGGTAGACAACCAGTGAATAAAATACCATAGTTCTAGGGTATATCTAAAGCCATTCAGTGTGAAAAGGTCTGCTGCACTAACTACATGCCATGGCAATAGTTGATCACTGTGAACCATTCAATCTTGAAGTGGACAACTTTGATCAGATCAACCCCAGATGGAGTTGAGCAGTCAACATTTTACAATAACCATACAGTCCTGACCTGTGTCTTACACACCCAAAGGAAATCACAAGAGACATTTCACACAGATTAACTCACTCTAAGAATGTCACTGGCCAAGGAGCCTCTTCCTGGTCCAAACTCCACCAGCTGGAGGTTTCTTGGTTTCCCAGCTGCCATCCACTCACTAATACACCAAATACCGAGCAGCTAATAGAAACATAAACTTACGTGAACCGATGGACCACAGTGACATTACTTGTGATGTGGACAAGCATTCGGTTTTAACAAAGGCCTTACCTCTCCAAAGATCTGACTGATTTCAGGAGACGTGATGAAGTCTCCATCAGCACCCAACATGTCATTCTTCACGTAATAACCCTGTCAGAAGATGTTAAAAATGAGTGAGTAGCCTACTGGTTTGTCCCAAGGTCAGGTTTTTCAAGCTGGGTCTATAGACGGTATAATTAAGGAAAAAAAGTTCTACCGAAACAGGGTTAGTTAGGACTTCTCGCATGTATTCTGCAATTGAAATTGGTCCTGTAGCCTTGATTTTGGATGTAAGGTGTCGCAGCATAGAATGCCTGGTTTCTTGTTCTTGTGATGTTGAGTAGGAACAAATCCTATTCAGCTGAAAAATCCACCGACCTACGAGAACAGCGGTTTCAGCACACGTCAATGTATCATGTCTAAAGTAATCCCAACTATCAATTTATAAACTGCAACTTTAACTGAATTCTTACCACACAAACTCGGTGCAACTGAGGGGGTCAGCTTCCTAACGCTATGTAAACCACATACTCTTGTCCATACCCCCATCATTTCGGTAGCCCTAGACTTGATAGCTTACTATACAAGATAGAAAACTGACGACAAAATTGCTGCATAGATTTTGTCGTATTAATTACTCAAAGTAAAAGTAAAAAGTAAGTCAAACATTTAGCATCTAAAGGCAAGAAGACTACATGCACATGTCAACATCGCCCTTGACAGAGAAAATGATTCTGCTTCCTGATTGGACAAAACTTCAGAGGACTTCCTGTAAAGTCTTTGCCGGATTGGACGTGCACAGCTTTGCGAACCTTGACCCATCCTTTCCTAACCAATCACAAATAGGTTAGTCCTGTTCGGTGTAAAAATAACTTGGTTAAATAATCAAACATTTTATTAAGAATTCATCTGATATGGAAAAGGTACAAATAATATAGATTAAATGTATTATTTTAAATAATGCACTTCGTCACTTCGTTGTTAAATCGATGTTAAAATTTCTCTTTTACACAAAGCAACTGCACGTTTATCTTCAAGGACAGTGAATGGTCACGCCTGTTAGTAACAAGCAGTAGAAAAAGTCGCATGCCGTTTCCAGCATGGCTCCCAAAGGCAAGAATCGGAAACTTAAAACAGTTAAATTTATAGATGAGAAAGGAGAAGGTGAAGATGACACCAATGGAGTTGAGGAAGAAGCCGATGGTGGTGTTGACCAGGATGATGAAGAGTTCACACTGGACGAAGTATTACGCTTGGGAGGCACAAAAGTAAGAAAACGTGCTATCTCTGTTAGCTACCTATGCTAACTGATGTACCTCTCTATAGAGTATTATAATATTTTATGTTTAGATCATGATGTCGACAGTGTAATGTGTACACTACCAGTTCTTGTTTTTCGAGAAATACTGTCACAGGAGGAAACACAACATAGCCCACTAAACTTACATAATGTTGACTGAATGCTAACCTTGTTAGCGTGCCTTTATCGGCACGTTTAGTGTACAGACATGTACAGGTAAACAATTGGTTAACTTGATTTACTTTTGCCAGGCGGACTTCATTATGCTCAGTGCTATCGATGATTCCAAAGAACTAGTCGGCGGTGGCAAGCAAGGCGCAATCGATGATCTGGAGGAGGGAGAATTGGAAAAGTTCATCAACAAGCTTGGCTTTCAAGCATATGCAGATCTGCAGACCGTACCTGACGAGCTTGTACCAGACGAAGAAGATGCATTAGAAGATGCTGTCAAAAGCGCGAAAAAGAAAGAAAAGAAGAGTGATGCTAAGGCAGAGTCCAAAGATGCAAAGACTGTCAGTCAGGAGTCAAAGGCAGGAGTTAAAAAGCCAGATGAAAATAGCAAAGAAGACAAGAAACAAACAAACAAGTTCAAAGATGGTCCCAGCACCAGTGGCTCAAATAAGAAGGTTAAGCAGAATGCCAACGTGTTTGAGTTCCACCCCAGGACTGTGTTGCTTGTCAAACCAGGTGGCAAGTGGTATGACCAAGAGTATACATCCGAGACCGAGACTGTTCCACAGGATGACTCGCTTGTCGCTCAGTACAAAGCCCTAGCTCTCAAGCTCTATGAGACTGAAGCTGGGATTTACAAGAACAAAAAGAACATACAGAAAGGGGCCAACTCTGCCTGGATGAAAGCAGTCGTCTCCACAGGAACACTTGCTGACCGTATGGCTGCCATGACGGTTCTCATTCAGGACACTCCTGTTCACAGCCTGGAGCACGTGGAGACCTTGGTGTCATTCATCAGGAAGAAAGGCAGCCGTCGGCAGGGCCTAATGGCTCTGGACACACTTCGGGAGCTTCTGATCTCAGACCTGCTCCCCGAAGACCGCAAGCTCCGTTCGTTTTCCCAGCGCCCCTTTGACCAGCTCGAGGAGCGGGCCAGTGGCAACAGAGATGTCCGTGACCGCCGACTCCTCCTCTGGTACTTTGAGCACCAGCTGAAGAACGTGGTGGCTGAATTTGTGGTGGCCCTGGATGGCGTGGCCCATGACACCGTGCAGGCCACCAAAACCCGAGCGCTGACAACGGCCCACGAGCTCCTGTGCAGCCGGCCCGAACAGGAACGGGCACTGCTCACCCAGGTGGTCAACAAGCTGGGCGACCCTGAGTTCAAAGTGGCCTCCAAGGCCTCGTACCTGCTGGAGACGCTGCTCCACAAGCACCCCAATATGAAGGGGGTGGTGTGCCTGGAGGTGGAGCGCCTCATGTTCAGGCCCAACATCAGCACCAAGGCTCAGTACTACAGCGCCTGCTTCCTCAACCAGGTCATCCTCAGCCACGACGAGAGCGAGCTGGCCAGCAAGCTAATCAACATCTACTTCTCATTCTTCCGCGCCTGTGTCAAAAAGAAGGACGTGGAGTCGAAGATGCTTAGTGCCTTACTGACTGGGGTGAACAGGGCCTACCCCTATGCTAAGGCCGGCGATGAGAAAATTAAGGAACAGTTGGACACTCTCTTCAAGGTGGTGCACCTGGTGAAGTTCAACACGGCTGTCCAGGCCCTCATGCTGCTCTTCCAGGTTATGGACTCTCAGCAGGCCGTCTCTGACCGGTACTTCGTGGCGTTGTACAGGTACGAGACCTGGTGTCTCTCATGCTTTTGATTTACGTTTCCTGTTACTGATTCATGTTAGAGCCAGATTGCTGTGTAGATGTGTGCTCGTCTAGAGGTGTGTAAATGATTTTTGTTTTTTTCATTTTGACAGGTAATTAAACTCTATAGTAGAAATTAGGCTTTAATCCAAGTTCTAATGAGATTTGTTTTCTCAGGAAACTGCTGGACCCAGGTTTATCCCGAAGCTCCAGGCAAAGTATGTTTCTGAACCTTCTCTACAAATCCCTGAAAGCTGACATAGTCCTACGTCGGGTGAAGGCCTTTGTCAAGCGTCTGCTGCAAGTCAGCTGTGACCAGAACCCCACGTTTGCCTGTGGCTCCCTCTACCTGGTGTCAGAGGTCATGAAGACTAAGCCTGGTCTCAAATTACTCCTCCAAGAAGGCGTGAGTATTTTATATTTGTGTGAGTTGATAATGACAATGTGGCGTTGAATGCTGTATGACTGTCATAAGATATGATATTTGGTGGTCTATACAGATGTTGTGCAGCTGGTATGTGTGTGTGATGTTAGTGTGCATCTGAAATACTTTGTGTACTTGTGTCCTCGCTCAGGATGATGAAGAAGAGAAGTTTGAGGACCTTGTGGAAGATGACGATGAAGAGGAAAAGTTTGTTGATGCTGATAAAATTGATGCTGTCAAGGAAGATGATGCAACGGAGGAGCAGGCAGAAGCACCTGTGCCTGACAAGCCAACTGCATCATGGGTACACCATCAGAATTTGGAAGGTCAGCATTTTTTTATTTGCTCGATACTTTTAACTCTGCTGATTTTGTAGTAAAATAAATTTGCTCTGTATTGATTAATAGTAACTTGCACAGTAACTAACATCTATGAAATGTTTTTTCTGCAGGTGGAAAGAACAAGGAAATGTATGACCCCTTGCACAGAAACCCACTTTACTGTGGTGCTGACAGAACAACACTGTGGGAGCTACAGAAGGTGAAGGCCTGTGCTGGTTTCTCAATGTTAAATGGGCAAAAAAAGAGATGAAAACAAATGCTTTATCTCACTAAAAAAAGGCCCAATAGGCCTTCATGCTTATTCACGAGTCACAGTATCGTATTAGTGCGTCATGGGAAAACCTTTAAGAGATTGTAATTACATTGTCATAATGTTGTGCATTGTCTTTTTTACATTCATGACTCTGCTTTGTTCTCAGCTGTCTTCACACTACCACCCGTCAGTGGCCTTGTTTGCGAAGACCATTCTGCAGGTAAATGGCTGTTTTCTTTAAAGCTTTAGCTACAAACAGCACTAGACAACCTGAAATTGCCAGTGACCCCAGAAATGGAGCTCACAGATTGATGCCTTTTTCTATTTTGCTTAGTATTCAGGTGGTGTAATGGACTATTGTTTATGCATGAAGTCATGAAGTGAGAAAAGTAGCAGGACAGCCTGGATTCTAAAAGGGATCCTAGGGACCCAAATAAAAATGTTAACCTTTGTCTCTTGATTGCTATCCTAGGGGAATTTTATTCAGTATACAGGTGACCCACTACAGGATTTTACCCTCATGCGATTTTTGGATCGCTTTGTGTTCAGGAACCCCAAGCAGCTGAAGGGCAAACGTAAGTTTTGACCCGTGTCCACCTCTATTATGAGTCTGTGAGAATGGGCCAACCTGCCAGCCTTTTCGGAGCCTGCAAACTTGCGTTGAAGTACACCATCATGCCTGAATGTATAAATTAGCTCTGAAAGTATCTTAATGTCTCAATATCTCAACAGAAAACACAGACGCTGTGGTGATGAGGCCAAAACACAGGCAGTCCATGAATAATGTCCGCTCCCTCCCAGGTGAGTGTTCTCATGTCTGGTGTTGACAGCACTGTTGTTAGATCACCAACGTTCTAGATTCAGAGCTAACCACCCTCTTGTTGTGTTCTTCAGTGAATTGTGAGGAGTTCCTTTCCAAAGATGAGACACAAATTCCTGTGGATGAGATCTTCTTTCATCGGTAAGGAGTGCATTAGTTCAATCCTCTAAACAAATGTGATATAGCTGCTAGGAAAAACAAATCAAAAGTTTCCTCTAGAACAGAAAAAATTGTTACAGTACGTCATCACATTAATTCACGTATTTATCCTTGACCTGTGTGTCATTGTCACCTTAAAAAAAGGGATTGAATCCACTGGAGATGAATTGAAATATTCCAGCTTTGGCAGATCAGTGTGTAGCACATGGTCATTCAGTAGCTTGTGGCTTCAATGCATCTTGAAGCTTAATTTAGCTCTCAGCGTTTCAAAGTACAGCATGGGTATTTGCCATAATAAGATTCTGCCATTATAGTATTTCTTTTAGAGCTTAGTCTCCTCACTTGTCAGACACGTAGCTTTGTTACACACTGGAGAGCCACAGTATAAAGCAAGGCAATTTATTTGTTTGACAGATTTTTTTTCTGGATATGGTTTAAGTTGAATGTCCACCTGCCTGCTCATCTCCTTGTAGGTTCTTCAAGAAGCGTGAACAGGAGAAGCAGCTGAAGAGGCCGCGCGCCGAGGGAGACAATGAGAGCTTGGAGGATGTGGATGACGACGAGTTTGAGAGAGTGCTTGGTAAGCACAAGTGTATGTGTGTGTGTGTGTGTGTTTGTGTGTGTGTGTGTCTCTAAACTGACAATACATCATAGCAAAATGTTCTAGAGCTTCAAAATAATTTCGTACTCCTCAGACTCATATGAAGGGGACAGCTTCTTCACGGACTTCAAGGACGATGACCTGGACTTTGCTGGGTAAATTCTGTTCAGTTTTTGTGAGGTTATACACATGCATCACTCATGTATTACACACTTAGTACACATGTATCTGCAGACTTTTTAGAACTTTTTAGAGCTCTGGTATAAGTAAAATTTTTTACACGTTTGACCTGTTCTTACATTTTTGCAGCAACGTGAAGAAAAAGTCCAAGAAGAAGAAAGGCGAGGAAGCCTCAGATTCTGACATGGATTCAGATGATGTGGATGACCTGGACGATGAGGAGGTGTCTCTGGGAAGCATGGACGAGGAGGACTTTGGGGAGGAGTTAGAGGAAGAGGGAGGAGCATTCATGGATGTCGGAGGAGAGGATGATGATGACGATGAGGACGATGAAGGTAAACACCACTGTTCCCCACTACACCACATGGCTTTATAGGGACAATGAATATATACACAATAATTTATTTTCATGGCTTATAAGGCCTCTTTGGGCCTCATTCACCAACCGTTATTTGGAAGAAATCTGCTCTTAAATCTACATGCGTGGTTTTCACAAAGGTTCTGACATTCACCGTTTTTTCCTTATTTGTCTAGTGTTTTATTTTTTAAGTCTAGTTTATTATCTTATTTGTTCAGTATTCATATAAACCTTCGTAAGAAAAGTGAATGAGGTCTACTGTTTTTGAGCTGAATTGAGACTATGATTCATTTGATTAATGATGAATTTCTGCTTTCCAGTGCCAGAACTGGAGGAAGGGGACTTTGATGGATTAGAAGGTGCGTTACTATTGCTGAGTTGAATGATCTGTACAGAATTTGTAGTTTTAATGCATGATGAGGGCTAATATATCACTCCTCTTTCCTCCTAGATGATGAAATGGATGAACCTTTAAGAGTCAGCAAACCAGCCAAAAAAGGCAAAAGGAAATCCTCAGAGGACATGGACTTCTCTGAAACTTTAGGTAGGTATTTGCAACAGAATTACATCAGAACTACGGCACTTTGCTGCAGACATGATTGAGAAGAATGGTTTCGTAATCTCTAAATGGTAAATACATCATATAGGCACGCTGCAAATTCATTCTTGTTGTTGATTGTTATGATTATTATTGTATTATTGTTGATATTTTACTTATGAAAGTGTGAGGTCTAGTTTGCAGAATCTGTTCAACCATAATGTTGATCTGTGTTTTGGTACCAATTTATCACTTCGCACAGGTTCCAAGCCAGGGAAGAAGAAGAAGAAGAGTCAGAAGGACTCTGCTGTGTTTGCCACTGCTGAAGAGGTGAATGCAGAGAGAGAAATAATTGTGTTGAAATGTATTGATAATGTGGGGCCTTTTGTCTCTCTTCACACTGCTGATAAACTTCCATTCCTCTTTCAGTTTGGCGATTTGCTGGATGAGAATGCAGACTTGGCCTTTGACAACACCGGCATTAATGCCGTGGCCAATAAGGACAAAGCAAGTAAGTAACTGTGTGCCATACATTACCATAACATAATGCTTTAAGTTGGGGAAAAAACTGCTGGTGCTCCCCTTATTCGACTGTTGACAGATAACTTAAGCAGTGGGTAACAGCAGATCAGTAAGTGATTCAAAAAGTCCCGGTATGCTAGACGCTAAAATTGAGAAGTCCTTTACTCCATACTGGTGCGTACCGGCCCAATTAAAGCACTGCTATAATATTTACAAAATGACCTCTCGCTCAGTCACAGATCGTAGTGATCATGATGCCTGGAACAAATACACCAGTACAAATCAGAGAGGGTAAATGCATTTATTAACCTGGCTAGATTCTAGCCACACATAACTGTCATGGTCCATAGCCGTTTGTTGTTCATCCCCCTTCAGTCCCCATGGTCAGCTGATACTTTTCCCGGAAGAAACTCCATATAGAGGATTGTTTCATGGTACTTAAGTAGCGTCTTTAAGAGTTGTAGGAACAGCTCCTTAGAATGTGACTCCCATGTTCTCCAATCTGTGTTCTCTAGGTGTCAAACAGCTCAAGTGGGAGGCCAAACGAGATGACTGGATTCAGGATCGAGATGTGAAAACTCTTCGCAAGAAGAAGGCCATGTTCAAGAAGAGGAAAGCATTCGGCAAACCCTGGATGGGCAAGAAGATGGGCGGGAAAAAGAAGTTGGGTGGAAAGAAATAACTTGGGCCTACATCATGCTCAGCATAAAACATTGTGAACTCCAGAGACTTTTTCTTGTTCTCCATCCTACCATTTAGGCTGCTGTGTCTATTCCTTATTGGCAGACCAGGCCTGTGTGTCGGCTTCTCGAATGCCATGCTTTCCTGCCCACTCATTGGACTTGTAATATACTGGAAAAAGAAAGAGCACAAGGCCCATTAATAGAGCAAATCATGTTCAGTGCAGCCTGTATTTAACTAATGTGTTCATATCGGTGTTCCTTCCAGTTTTACAGTAAAGTTAAAGACTCCTGATGTTTTCTATGATTGTAAAAAAACAAAAAAAACAATAAACTTTTAATATTTCTTGCTATTTTATTTGTGTGCTGTTTACTTGTTTATAAAGAAAAAACATTCACTGTAGTCTTTAAGAAAATACTTAGGCCTATTAAGTTACGTTATTAATATACAAGTAAGAATATTATTTTTTACAAAGGTGATTCACTCACCCTCCAGAACAGATGGAAATCTTCTGTTCATTGTACTCCGGAAATCTGTCAAAAGTGAACATATATGCTTCTGATCTCAACAACTGCATGAATGTCATTTTTATTCATTTATGACCAAGGGATTTAGCTTACCTCGACTTGAGTTCATTGCGTGAAACAAAGCATACACTCCAAACACAGCAGCAACTTCAAAGAGTATTATTCCCTTGAAGACTTTCCGAGCAAATGGTTCCCTAGCTCTCGGTACCATTCTGGAAGGAATTTTAAATACCTGTTATCAACTCCTCCGAACTTTTAAATGATGACCTGAATATTTCAAAAAGTATGCTACATTTGCGGACCGGCTACAACAGCTACCGTAATGATATGCAGCTAACTGTGCTAACAAGACAAGACTCTCTTCACCCAAAACTAATGCTTGGCCCTCTGCTACGAATAACTCATCTGAGCTGACACATTGCTTTACATTTCAATCCATTCACACAATCAATATTAAATACAAACTGATATGATTGAGCTGCATTACATTCTCATTACCTTCTTGTCCTTGTGTTGAAATACTTCTTCTGCACGTATAGCCTAACGGCAGTGGGTCATGTTGACCGGTTAAACAGTGCCACCCTGTGGAAAGGAGTTTTTAAGAAAAGCGCTTAACAAAAACAGACCTCAGACAATTTTATGTAAACCATTTACCGTACAAACACGTTTTTCACATAGAAGCACTTACAAAGTCCCCCAAAGTAAACGAAAGAAGAAAAAATAAAGGCAAATAGAGGAGCTCAGCTCAACTAAAGAGAGATTCTATTCTCTTATTTTACAAATGGCAGACTCACACAAAATGTTAAACCTATGCCTACATAGTGCAGTTTAAGTAAGCTGGATTGAAAAAAGTTTTAACTTTTTCTATACTGATAAATTGGTGGGCACCTCACAAACAACAACTGCTAATTTAGGGAAATACAGCATTTTGCAGACATATTTAATATAGGCCTCATAATGTGATGTGTTCTTGGCTGAAATCAATGTACGTTGGAAACACGTTATCAGATTTGACTCGAGAGGATGCCATCAGAAATGCACCATTCCACATATTCTGCTTATGCCGTACACAGAACATGCAGCATTTTGCATCTGGTCTCTCTCAACTGCATTAGTCTCCCTCCCTCCCTAGAATGTCCGACTTAGCCTTGTCTTTGAGTAAAATGGGTTGGATATAATAAATTGAATTTTAATTTGTTTTTATTCTAATATAGCCTACCTTAAAATATTGTGCGTGCAGGTGTCGGTTTATGTCACAATAATTTGGTTCCAAGTTTTAATGGGTATTTAGATATAGTTCCAGGTTATTGCTACGTGAACAATCAGCGTGTGTTGTTTTGAGACACAAATGTGAAGTTTTTAAAATGCAGGATATATCTGCATTGTCGATATTTGTTCATATCTTTTGTGATGGACTCACAACCTTCTTAGTCAGATAATGTTAGCACAAAATGTGTAAGCTACTTTCAAACAGGACACAGAATAGATGAAGGGAGTATGAATAATCGAAATACAAGTTTGACCGTACAGGCGTACATCCATTAGTTCAGTTAAGAAGAAGCTATTTTTGCAGCAAAGTTTTTCACGGACCCCCTGGGGATCCCCGGACCCCAGTTTGAGAACCAATGATTTAGTTCAAAGACAAATAGAAAGCTTTCCGGTGACATCTTTAATTTGTCTCTTATGTTACATTTGGTCCTATGGAAATCTACTTGAGTAGACCCAGTGTGAGACCATGCTGTAGGCTCGCCACAAGGTGTCACTATTTAAAAGAAAGTGTGGATAAGTGGATAACTGGTATCCTACATTCTTACCACACCCAAAGCAGCTTCACATGCTGCGAAATTAGCTTGCTCACTTAAGTATAACAGAGATGACAGGAATGTAAGTCAGACGAAAGCACTCACGTAACCACTTGTGTATCATCAAGTTCATCATGAAGTGGGCACAGAAGTGGTTGGGGGCCACCCATAGGGTTGTTGTTGGAGTCAGTATTACTAAGATGATTGAAAGGGATTTCCCATGATACACCCGTCTGCTTGTACCTGAGTGCAAGCCTGAGTGTGCGGATTTGCTGTAGTAGCATGTCCTGACACAACCTTGCAGTTCTCATTAAATTTCTGAGTATATATTTTTGTTTCATAGCTCAATTTGACTGGGATCATCATTACCATCATTACCACAAATCCAATGACCATGCCTAACCCTGTGTACTTTAATAAGGGTGGTTAAGCCAAGTAAATAGACCATCTCTGTGCCTGAAGACTTTAAATAGTAAGTTCACAGTTTCAAGGAGGCTTATCTCATCTTATGTCAAGCCACAGATGACTCAGCTTTTGAGAAACTGATAGCAGGATGATTGACAAGCTCCTTCGTAAAAATTCTGTTAATTGATATACTGAGAAATCACCTTAAATTAATGTAGTCAGACTTGTCAGGATTTTTAAAGAGAGCATCGCATGAGAGTTGGGCCAGTACACATGTGCAATTGGCTAAGCTGTGTGTGGGGGAGCCATTCTCAGGTTCCCTGGAATTTCACAGCACTGGACCACTTTCACTTCCTCCTGGTCTGCCCCAATACACATACAGCCTTGCTGAAAGGCGGAGAAGGCCGTCGAACTCTTAACTAAGTGACAATATTTGCTCACCTGAAATACACACAAACATCTGGGCCCAGAGGGGGATTGGCAGGCAGAGAGAGAGAGGGAAGCCCACCCCCCCACCCCCCCGTGAAAGGGGGAAAAGCCCAGGAAGTTTTTGCTCCGGCTCCGAACCTCTGTTTCCCAGCCAGGGGTCCTATTGTGCCTGGTGAGAGGGAGCGGGTAGTGTTTGCCTGGAGCAGCAGGAGGCTGATGAGGTGCTAATCGGAAGGGGTTGTCCACACCGCTGCTCTCCAGAGTGTGTTAGCCTGCTGGCTGTCAGGGCCTATAAAAAAGGAAGGATTTATAAGAGCCTCGGTCAGGGAAACTGTCAGACCCACAAACACAGATTGGACGCTTGTGCTGTTTGCTGGCAGGGAGCTTTGTTGTAAAGCTGAGAGTAGAATGGAGCACTTGGTGAGGCCCATTAAACTGCTTTAGGCTCTTTTGTTTCAGAGGGGACACTGCAGAGGTGAATGGAGGGAAAGAAATGCAGCATTGCACAATTCTAATACTTCTCTGCATCATTTTATTCTTGACAGTATTACCACATAGTATTTACACTTAAGCAGACAGCTCGGTTTAATTAGTATGCTGTTCTGAGTGTTCCTGTAATTGGCTATTGTTTGTTCTGCTGTGTGTTCAATCTGTTTGCATGGCACATCACCAGCGTCGCCATCATGCAATCACATAGACCACCTGTCTGAGCATGACTCACAAAGACTCAAGTGCACTTTATTAGACTCACAGCCTCCAGAGAAATGACACTGGGCTGGAATTGAAGTATCACATAGCTTTTTCCTCCATAAAACATAGTAAAATGTGTTTTTGCTGTTATGTCTAAAACACTCTGTTATTATTGTTGGCAAATTGTTATTGGAAGCTTTGAATTGGGTAGTAAGCTTACAATAAGATCCATCAGATTCTATCCTGGGCATTAGCCTGCTTGAAAAAAAGCAAAATTGATACAATGTCAACTTTGATTTGCATTCCTCAGAATGCTTTTGGAATGTATAGTAACAGCCCATGTTTGTCCAGCTCCTTAACCCTTTCTTGTCTTGTTTATGGTGGGACACTGATACAGGTGGTCCAGAAAGCAGTAACCCACCCGCCTCCACATTAACCCAGCCAGTCCTAAAACACAAGACCCCACAATCCCTTTCACCTATGGCTTGTGTACCTTCCCAGTCACAGTGTCTTTCAGATTCATCTCCAGGTAAACACTGTGGGACTGTGTGCAAACCTGAGACCAAACAGGCGTTGTCACAGCTGTGTTAGATAGAGATGGCTGTACCCAAGCCCTGCACTGGCATGTTTGCAGTCTCTATTGGTGGTGGAAGACAAACATTTTCACTTCAGTTTCGGACAAGAAAAGCTTGTGATTAATTTTTTTTCCCTTTGATGAATTGTAGCTTAACCTTTTGGCCTTCTTCCTTTGTTACTATGTCAGCCCAGTCTTTTAATTAAAGATGGTTAGTAACTTTTATTGCTGTAATGGAAAATTTCCCCAAGAAATTTCTCATAATGAGAGGGAACATTAAACATTACACAAGAAATGCACAGGACACCTTCTACAGTCCCCTTCTAGGTAGCCACTATAAAACAAAAAATAATAAAAATCGGACTATTGCTCGCAGGTCAATAAATTAGAATTTATAACTAGAATTTATGACTACTTAGAACTAGAAATCCTATGTGACTTGCTGTTACCCAACAAGTTCGTATGAAAAAGAATATTTGGAAAAACATATTTGGAATAATGGCTCTGTTATCAGAACGGGCATTAACATTCTGTTAGTATGTTTCCAACAATTAACCTCTTTGCCCATGATGTTAAAATAGTTGTTGGAGGGATCGGAAAGATAATTATCACGATTTGCTGATGATTCTGTTGCAACACCTGTTTGGTCTGTTCGCACCGAGAAGAGAAAACGAAAAATGTGTTCAAAGAAGAAGCCTTTGAGGAAAAATATAAATGTTTCAATAGAAAAGCAATATTCTAGTCTATCCTGGCGGTTAGGCCATATGACTTGCAGACTGATTCACTCGTTCAAACCACAAAGCCTAGAGCGTCAATATATGATTTAGACAACACGAATAAATAAATAAAGGTTAATGCAAATATTGCTTAAAACATGAGCATTGCTCTCAACCTTTCCGTGCACTGTTTGGGATTTCTCTGGAGTCCACGTCACATCGCCTACTGTATGTGTTTGCGCACGCGAATGTGTAACGTGCAAATACATTAGCAGTGAAACAGCACCATTACTTTCACCTCAGGAAAATCGGCGTGTTTTTTCGAGTCTGTGGTTATCAGCAAGGACCGCTGATATCCATTTCATCTTTGGTGATCAAACACATTAGATAAACCTTAGCTCATTTAAAACCAAATATCAAACAAACAGTCAGACAAGTCAATAAAATGGTTTAGAGAGCATGTATGCAGGCACTGCCCTACATTCGCCTGGGTTAGGATACTCTAAAATAATATTTTCGCATGAATTCAAGCCATAAAGGAGAAGGTAGGCCTACGTAGGCTACCTTGATTTTGCATTTAACACCCGTTTCCAATAAATAAATAAATAAATAAATAAATAAATAAAATGACTACTACTAATAATAATTATAATTATAATGGCTCATTCTAGACACAATGTAGATTGCGAAAACAGTGTTTAACATGGAAATGTAATACTGGATTCTTTTCTTTTCTTTTCTTTTATTCATTTTAATGTTTTGCTGTAATGTTCCTAGATAATTAACATATGGTAGGTAAATTATTCTAAAATTATTAGAGCATCGTAAACCATTCGAGACCACACTCATCGACAAATAAAATTCACATTCCTTCAACTGGAATAAAGTACAATGACTGACAGGCTACATGACAGTGCAAAGACAATGCAAAGTCCTTGTAGTCTAAATTCTTTCACTCCCATTGTCTTGAAAGAAAACAATCAGATTTGACCCAATGAATCTTTTCAAAGTGGCTGTTCTTTTTAGCCAGCGCAGGTGTACAATAGGCAGTCTTAGCGAGGGGTCTTGTGCTTAGGTGTGAGGAGATTATTCAAATAGGGCTGGGAAGGAGTGAGGATTGGAGAGTAGCGCACAAGTCCTGCGCTTCACCACAACACGGCTGGCTGCTAACGTCACACTCTCATCCCTGTCACCAGCAGTGCAGTACGTACGGCTCTGTGCACAAATTACGAACCGATTCCTGGCGTAGGGGGAGTGCAGAAAGGAACAAACGTCGCCAGCGCATTTTTTTTTGTAAAGTAACTTTCTCCGGAGAGATTTTCGGGGATTTATTTTAGCAACTTGCACAATGCTCAGTGCTGTTAAAATGGAAGGACACGACCATTCAGACTGGAGTACCTACTACGCGGAACCCGAGGTTGGTAGAGTTTATATATGTATTTCCATGTCTCTGAAGGCTACACAATATTAGCCCAGAGATAATATTAACTTTGTGATCAAATATTGACTTGAGGGGCCATCAAAACCTCTCCAAACATTTCGAGAGACTGTGTGGTGAACTGTTACTCGCGGAGAGGGCGGATGCTTGACAATTTTCTCAACAAATATTTATAATCTAAAATATCCCCAGAATGAATTTGTTATGGGCGAAACTCACACAATTCTCACGTAAGGTATACAACATCGTGAAATAAACCATTCTGCATATTCATATTCTTTTTAGTAACGTATTATTTGCGAAACATTTTGAAAATAGTTTTGAATTGTGTCATTATTTGATTAGCCTATCGCTTTGATAGACTATTTAAAACTTGTTCTTAATCTGGTATTCTTCTTTTTCAGTGTTACTCAGTAGGAAACATGAACAGCGGATTTGGAATGAACTCCATGAGCACCTACATGGGGATGACCGGCATGAGCTCTACCGCTAACATGACAGCCGGGTCAATGAACATGTCTTATGTGAATACGGGCGTGAACCATGGAGTGGCGGGGATGTCACCAGGCACCGGGGCCATGAACGCCATGGGAACCGGGTTAGCTGGCATGGGTTCGACTCTTAACCCCAATATGAGCCCTATAAATGGACCTCCTCCATCCATGAATGCACTGTCCTCGTACCCAAACATGAACGTGATGAGCCCCATGTACGGACAGTCAACCGTGAGGTCTAGAGATCCAAAAACATACCGGCGCAGCTACACGCACGCAAAGCCTCCTTACTCTTATATCTCGCTGATAACTATGGCCATACAGCAGTCTACGAGTAAAATGCTGACCCTGAGTGAGATTTACCAGTGGATCATGGATCTTTTTCCATTTTATCGACAAAACCAGCAGCGCTGGCAAAACTCTATTCGCCACTCATTGTCTTTCAACGACTGCTTTATCAAGGTGCCCAGATCTCCGGATAAGCCGGGAAAGGGTTCTTTTTGGACCCTTCATCCAGACTCCGGAAATATGTTTGAAAACGGCTGCTATTTGAGGAGGCAAAAAAGATTTAAGTGTGAGAAGGGGGGCAACGGTAAGGCATCTTTGCGGAAAAGCCTGGAGGCTGGTTCAAACAGCAGTTCTGAAAGCTGCAACGGTAATGAGTCTCCTAGCCCATCGACTAAAGACTTGAAGAGCTCTGCCGCCGAATTGAAATCAAGAGGGCCCGTGAGTCCGGAGCAATCTGCTTCCCCGTTACCACAGACGCATCACCTCCTGTCGCAGCATCACTCGGTGCTAGTGGACGACTCCCACCTGAAGCCGGAACACCACTACTCTTTCAACCACCCGTTCTCCATCAATAACCTCATGTCTTCGGAGCAGCAGCACCATAAAATGGACCTCAAGACATACGAGCAGATGATGCATTACTCCGGCTACGGTTCTTCTATGCCAGGTGCCCTGTCAATGGGGTCAATGTCAACGAAAGCATGCTTAGAGTCATCGATACCCACGGACACTACCTATTACCAAGGTGTGTATTCCAGGCCCATAATGAATTCATCTTAAACCCCTTGCCTATGATGAACTGTTTTAAGGCGAGCTATTTGTATATTTGTAAATTGGCGACAATTCCCTGTGCCAAATGATTTAAAGATGTTCGCCCCATGTTCTATTGACGTCATTGTAACTTCATGTGTTACCCCAGCGTCGTTTTTATATGGTTTTTATAACTAATGTGGTGTAATGAATTTGGCAACATCGCCGTGTCTATGTACTATTTATGACTTGTATGAAAGTAGATACTTTATTAAATTAGTTAATTCTTGAAGTTGTCATGTTGTTTTGCCTGTCCATGTATATTTTCTAGTCCATTATTGTGGCATTAGAGGAGGTAAAACAACACAATAGTAATAGCTTTGCAACATGTGCAGTTTCTCACATCACTACCTTAAAGATGTGACAAAATGTGTACAATAAAATGTCAGTGGAGTATTTTATAATCGCACGCAAGTTCTAATATGAGTATTTCTATTTCACACACACACACACACACACACACACACACACACACACACACACACACACACACACACACACAGACACACACATCCTGCGAAACCAGATCTGGCGAGCAAGATGTGTCTAGGACACACAGAAATTAACCAATATCTGTCAAGAATGATCCACAAGCGTGGTGCTTCAACTTGTTAAGTTGGGAATGTCGCAGCCATTGTCTGGAGGTCAGCACTAAACCACTTAACGTCTGCTCGGTCTGATGCAAACTGATAAGATAAAGATACACTGATGTCACGGCTCTTTTGAAGGCAAGAATTACACATTTCAGACCTATTAGACCTATGTCAAAGCAGGCCTAGAATTATATTATTACCTCAGAACATATCAGCAATGGACATGCAGCCTGGTGTAAACATGCACTGCAGATCAAACTGCTGATCCTCCAATATTGGATGAGCGTATTGAGTATCTTTTAGCGACATTTTCGCAGTTGATTGTTGGCTAATCCATGCATCTCTCTTACATGCTTCAAAGCTTTATGAGAAGAATGAGGCCTACATAAGCACAGCGCACCCCCTATAGCCTATGTTAGTCAAATAACGATATCTGTTAGGCTGGTATCTGGAAAAGAGGGATAGCTCATTGTCCACATATAGCATGAAATATGATAGGAATTATTATTATTGCTCTATTATTATTATTATTATTATTATCATCATTATTATTATTATTATTATTATTATTATTATTATTATTATTATTATTATTATTATTATTCATACGACTAGGCTACTTCTACTACTACTGATAATAATAATGGCAATGATGATGATGATGACAGTACTAGCAAAAACAATAAACATAATAATAGTAGCAACAACAACAATAATAATAATAATTATTATTATTATTATTTTTTTTCGATCGATTATGAATAGAAAAAAAATTCCGCAGTAGGCTATTGTGTTTCTGCGTAGCAAGGTCGACCTTGCATTGATGCTTACTGGTAGCCTATAGAAAAAAACAAGCAGAGCTTATTCTTTATTTATGCATACAGTCCATGGAAAGTTTGTGCACTTATTTGCAGATAAACTAACGTAAACTAAATCAAGATATAATATATAGGCTATATATATCTAGGCTCTCTCTCTCTCTCTTTATATATATATATATATATATATAAATTACCTACGTAATCAGATATTCCAAGCATTTGACAAGTTAAATCAAGTTACCTGCTATAGCAAGGATCATAATCAGGGTTAAATGTCGG
The DNA here is from genome assembly GCA_015244755.2 of Tenualosa ilisha. Lineage (NCBI taxonomy): Eukaryota > Metazoa > Chordata > Actinopteri > Clupeiformes > Clupeidae > Tenualosa > Tenualosa ilisha. The sequence continues at coordinate 1,655,152 of PYXC01002238.1, read as the reverse complement.
TTGCAGCATTGTAGTTCATGAACTGGGAGCTTGACTGTTATATGCTATTGTTCTTGCATAAAACATTGTATTTTAGTCATTTCCCCACTGGTGTTTTTATAGTATTCACCAAGAACACGAAAAAAGATGATAACAGCAAATCTCAAAATGACCTGCACCGCTGAAGCTTCTTTTTTGGCAACTCCCCCTCCTTTCATTCAGTGTGTTTATCTTTTTACTTTGCTGACCTCGCCAACAACACTTTTTGCTATCCAAAGTGTTTGCATATTGGCCTATGACCTGTCTCTTCGATCCAGTGTCCAAAAAGAACACACTTAGTGTTTACCTCATGCGGCCAATGAAAATCTTGGTCCAATAGCATTCGGACAGTTTGAATCGTTCTAAGGACATATGCCGGCCACACAGCGAATGCCTGCTCGTTTAGATACTGACGAAATTATAGTGAAGTTTCAGCTTGGTAGTAGAGCGGTTTCCTGGGTGATGGCCTGAAACCCTAATTCTGTTCAGTCAGCCTTCAAACATTTGCAGTCATCCGATGCTACCCGATCCACACAGGTTTGCATGTCGTTATAAGATCCTGAAGGTCACGTTGGATTTATCAAAACAGATGGACTTGGAAATGGCTTATGGTCTAACTACTGTGTATGTAGCCAATACTGGGGTCTCTGACATTTCTTTTTCAAGAGTAGACTGTCGTAAAAATAAAAAGAATAATAACCAAGCTATTAAGTTCCTCATGTTAGCACAGTAGGTCTGAATAACAGTAATGTTACAGTGCAGTTGTAACAAATACATACCTATTGTCACACTCTAAAAATCCAGATGAAGTGGGTTGTCATTAAATCTATTTGAAGACTGAATGCCCTGTAACTATTTAAGAAAATAGCACTGCAAATGCACTGCACACCTGACTTTGAAACTAAAAACATATAGCGAAGATTTGTTGAGCTCAAATATTTAGCATTTTGAAAAACAAATAAGTCTTCACAACATGAGTGCATCCTCAGCGGAGGTGGAGCAAGGTGTAAATCCTTACAGTGGCATACAGTCTGCTGTCTTGAACATCATCAGTCCAGCAGACCTCATGACTACAGACTACAGTGTTGATTTAGTTATTGTACACAAGCACAGCAGCCTCTCCAGGAATCTGAGAAGCCATAAAGATTTTCCTGGTTAAGGATGGAGAATCTATGCCATGCCATTCGCAGGATATGTCAGAGTGAGTGAATGAGTGAGAGGGTGAGTGAGACACAGAGAAGGACGTGGGCAAGGGAGAATGGGTCTGAGGTGTGTGTGACAAGGGGGTGAGAGTGTGTCTGGCCTGCCGCTCTGGCAGGTCGGTGTGACATTCCTGCCCCTTGACTGGCCTTTCATAGATGGGCAGTTTGACCATGTTCAAGCCAAGCATGACTGAAGAGGTGCACTCCTCTCTCAATGGGGCCTGTGTCAACAGTGCCCATTGAGTTTCCTGAGAGAGAAAGAGAGAGAGAAAGAGAGGTGGTTCCTCCTGAACCAGCCATGACCTGAGAACGAGAAAGAGAGAGAGAGAGAGAGATAGAACACTCCCAAGCCGACACTGACTTGTGCAAAGAGTCAATCAATCTGTCAGTCAATAAATCAATCAATACAGCAATCAAACAGGCCGTGGGGCTTCACACTTTAACTGCCAGCAAGGCATGGGCAAGGAATGTGACCTGCAACTCCCAGGACCTCAGTAAACAGACAAGACAGGCCACAATTGGCACGTAGCTGGTCCACCTCTGAGGACAATAAGCTGCTGTTGAATATATATCCTTAGTTTTGCCTTTAATAATTCATGGGAAATAGGTAATGAAATCAAGTGGCAATGACATAATAGAAGTGTATTAACCCAGTTATGAATGAAAATACAAATGCCATGAAGAACATATTACTCCCACAGGACAATTTGGATGTATAAAAATACTAATAAAGCATTTGAAATGAATTATTTTTGTGCTTACCACACTCAAAGATGTAACATGGGAACTTCACGACAGAATGAAATTATTTAATTGGCTTTATCTGAATCTCATTACTCTATGTTTTTGTCGAAGGACAAATCTGTTTAAAATGCCCCAGACTGGTCTAAGTTGGTCTTAGTGGTGGGTTCCCCTGGTGCTCATCATTTAGTGAGGGGTTGACAGAGCAGGCTTGTGAGAGCTCTGTTATTATCTGTTGTATCAAGCACTGGGGCTCTCTCTGGGCTCTCATCTGGGTCCTGGCTACTCAATCCACATCTATGCCCTACAGGGACCTTGTCTCTCCATTAACAACTCAAAGCCCCCTGGAGGAGGCCATGACAGGGAGCACTGCCTATTTGAGTGTTAGAAGAGAATACTGGCTGGTTTTATGAAAAGGAGTCTTATAAGTACTGATAGTCTGAGGTTCATTAATTTTGTGTAATTCCTTATGGGTTTTGGTATTAAAGGAGATCTCTTGTTGTTAGAGGGCTTCACATACTTTGTTTGGTGCAAAAAATCCATTCAGAAATCAGTGTTAGACTACTAGTATTGCAAAAACCTACAAGATGTAGATGTCAGGGCAGATACTGTAAAAAAAAAATAAAAGCCTCATTCTGGCCCATTAGCTAGATTTTGTAGTCCTTATGATATTAACAGGCTAGGTTTCTCACTGCTGAATCAAATTTTTGTACTGAATCATTTTTGTACCGAATAGCCCTCTAACAACAGAATGTAGGTTGAATGAAAAAGAGTTTTTCTTTAATTTGTTGAATCACGCAGGATGAATTCAGTCAATAAACAGGTGCTCTGTTCCAAGTCTGAGTTTACATGGGAGGATGAAGGAAGTGAGGGACATTCTTTAATCTCGTGGAAACATCCTGCCCAATATTTGGTGATAAAGGTGGCCAAACGGCATCAGTTTAAAGCAATTAATTCAGCATCCTGACACCAACTCCTGGAGCCCCAGACAGCTTGGGGGGCCGAATTAAAAGGCTGGTTCTCCTGGGAACAGCGAGAGGCGAGTGGCAGTCTCCTCTTCCTTGCGACTGTTTGCTCACTGGGCCTCGAGAATCACAGTCTTTACCCCCCCACCCCCCCCCCCCACCCCGCCATGCCGCGTCTGAAAGAAATGCAAGGGCACAAACAATGCGCTGACATGGAGAGAATGGGAGAGGCTGGAGAAAGGGAATGAACAGTTTGGACTATTTGCTCAGCAGAAGGGCACCAACAATGGAGGGCCAATGGCTTTTCCCATGAATCTTAGTGCTGGATCTTCAACAGCCTTTTGTCTCCAGCATGTGTGTGTGTGTGTGTGTGTTCTTTGTGTGGGATACAAGATAAGGAGCACAGCTGGCTCCTAAGTCTACCTCTAACTCTGTCCTTCTGCAGAGGTGCTCTGCGGATCCACTGCAATCCCATCTGAGCTCACCTGAGAGCCTGAGTGGCACTGATATGGAGGGCAAACCACTGCTCTTCGGTGATGGAGTGCAGTCCCACTGGAATCTAGGGTCTCTATACGAAAAAGGTTATTGGCTGCGATCTTGTTGAGTTCGGAGTGTTTGTAGATGAGACGAGGACAATGTCAAATCCCTGCTGTCAGTGAGAAGGCGAGAGGAGAGATGCAGGGATCTGTATAGATGAGGAAAAATGCACTGCTGAAATTGATTTGTATTTCTGACGCATGGCCACCTGCTAAACGATATGCAGCCAAGTGTGGAAATGCATGATGAACCTCCTCGGGAAGAGTCATCCCTATACTACATGAATACATCTGAATATATGCAGCCCACGCATGTGTACACACACAGATACACAGAGAGAGAGAGAGAGAGAGCAGTGATGGCTCTACCTTGTATGGCATCCTGACCTAAACCCCTTACAAGAGATCTAAGCTAAAGGCCTACACAAACTAGAAGAGACACTGACTCCGACATAACGTGCCATGCAAGTAAGCTGTAGATGACCAATTTGTAAACATTTAATATATATATAATTTTTATTCTTCATTTTTGTCTTTTATCTTAAGTTCTCCTGCTGTTCCTCACAAGATGCCACCCTTGGCAGCTTCCCATATCACTCATATTCGAAACTGCAATTGCAACTGAGAAAGAGAGAGAGAGAGAGAGGGGAGAGGCTTGGCGGTAACTCTACGCTTACTGGATGTACTGGGAAATCAGGTTAGTTGGACTTCCCTGGAACAGCAGTCAGTTGTGTCCTCAGAACAGAGGTCCAGTGCGTGAGTCACACCAACCATAATTCTCGCTAGCAGTAAAACAGCCTTTTACAAGATACTTTTATGGAGTTTCGCTGGATTATGTACATTAATATGGTCAAAGGGCTTGATTCAGTTAATTTCATAGATCATTGCATCCTACAATAGCTCTATAGATAAATTACAACAAAATATAACTTAAAAAAAACACATCCTGAAATGAATTAAAGTAAGTTCCCTTCAACTTGACCTCTCATTGGCCTTGGTTTTCTGTTCTCCACAGTGGTGACCTTAGAGGTGAATTAATTAGAGGGAAGTTTTTCTGATAAGAGCCAGTTTGAGACCAGACTGTTGACTGATTAAATGCTGTAAAAGCAGCTCAGGACAGTCTTATCAGGAGGCGGAGAGCTCTGGGGCTAATAGACTGGAGTATCAGACACGGAGAGGGCAGAGAGAGGGCCATTCAGGGCTAATGCAGATGCAAAGCAGTCAGGATGTTATCGAGCCACAACCACATTTCTCACATTGACAGTTAATGTCAATGTAAGATGATTTTAATATAGCGCTTATCATAGTAACTTCTTATAATGACAGGTGATAGGTGATGATAGGTAACCATTGCAAACATTATGCAACAATTATATACAGCCCTAACCTATATTTAGCATTTAAGTAACCTCTCTATAAAGGACAACAACTGTTTTCTTTTGTATGAACACTTGGTAATGTCCTCTTTCTTCAGCTACTTTGCAAGGATTTTTACATGTTTACATTTTTACAACAGTTGCACAGTATAATGACAATAATATCTTATGTAAGGGATAATGGCCGCCAAGGTGTCCCGATATAGGTGAAAAATAGACGAGGCAGGGGGCAACGAACTCCACCATGCTGAGGCGTCCATTATTTTCCTATATCAGGACACCTCAAAGGCCGTTATCCTGTGTATCACTCGGTTGCCAGATTTATTTTGATATTTATATTATTTATTTATTTTCTTTAAACTGTAATCTACAAAAAAAGAAAAACAGCTGGTTTGTAGCTTTGGTGTAGTCTGACGCTATGTGAGAAAATAGATCCACAAAGGCTGCTCTTGTTTAGTCAAGTTTTAATTACGTTCTTTGGCTATTATAGTTACCATTCTTTTTTAACAGATATATGATATAGGTGTGCTGTTATTGTGGAATAATGCAATAATCACAAAACAGTATTTAATTTCTCTGGGTGATGAAAGTACTGAAATACTGTTCAAACCACTGGTTTAAAATGATGTGTAGAGCCGGTAGATCATCACTTTAGGATGGTAAAATGCCCACTGATGACTGGTGATTGACAGCTGGAATGGTATAATCCTGCAAATAGGACTGACAAGACACTTTTAAGTGTGTGTAAAGAAAGAAGGAGATCAGGAGAATGATAAAGAGAAAAGAAGGTGAGTGAGTAGAAAATAAGATAATGCGAGAGAAAGAGAGAGAAAGAAACAGATTGCACATGGACAAAGTGACAGAGAGAGAAAAAGAGCGAGAGAGAGACAGACAGAAAGTCTGGGCCGTGTGCCGTTGGGCTGCTGGGAGTCCACCCTGCTCCGCGCTCGAGTGCCACTGAAACGCAGCTCAGCCGTCGCCATGTCAGCACCTATTCACTCCTCTCAGGGCCATGAAATGAGCCTCAGCTGTGTGCGCCTGGGCAGGAGGCCCGAGGGAGGAGAGAGAGAGACAGAGAGAGAGACAGACAGCACACCCAGCTCTCTACCAAACCCAGCCTTTCTTTCACAGTCTTAGAGTGGCTTACACTCGACTCTGCCTATGGCATTTATTGAATGCATACCTTGTGCTTTTTTTGTTCCCTGGAGACGCATAAACAACACAACAGAGTATGACTTCGTTTCCCTGTTAAAAATGTCACTCCACATGGAATATAGTTTATAGGATTGTTCAGACTCATGTCAAATATTGATAATTACCTGCTGTATAATATAAGATAAACACCTGACAGTTAACAACACATTTTAGAAATGTTGCTATAGGCATTGCTGTTACTGTTAAGTGTTACTAATCATATGTAGAGTGTCCCCTTGTTCACCGGTAGGTCACTGGACTTGACACATTCATCCATACCTGGACGACAGCAGGGTCCCTTTGGGTTGGAATTTTCCTGTGTTTGAGTTATAGGCTCGAGGTTTCAGCAAACACCTTTTGCAACACAAAGCAATCGGTGTATGAGAGGCACAGATGACTCACTCAAGCATTCCTGTGTGTTTCAGGGTGAAGGTGTGAGGCATGTTAGACTGGCTGAAAAACTGAATGAAAGCTACAAAGGGAGGTTCAGGTTTGCACATTCCCACCTGTGTTGCTACAGGGTCCATGCTAATCCAAGGACTATCACGAGCACTCAGAGTGAATACACAGTATTATGAATAACATTCATGTACAGTATAACACACACACACACACACACACACACACACATCAGACTGTTCTGTCTACCACATGCACTCAATACATGATCTGAGTAGGAAGTAGAATCACCGTATTTTTGTCTAATTTTTCAGTAGATGTTGTCAATTAAACACATCAGACCATACTGTTATTGCATAGCTCACAGGGCAAATGCACCTGCTAAACTGGCTAGATGAATAGGATTGATGAATCTGATGTTAGAACTTTTAGAACAGTGAACTGAAGAGCTATCTGCTGGCTATCTGAGACTCCAAAGACAATGCCCTCACAGAAAGAGAGGTCTGACCTACTGATGGCACCAGGGAGGTATGTGGCCAATGTTTAACCAACCATCAGTCTCTACCTGCTTGTCACAAACCTTTGTTTGAACCGCAAGTTCTATTTTTGAACACCTGAGATGTCAGTTTTGATGCTGACCTTTGTCATTTGTTTTTTTTGAAGGTTTTGATTTTGATCCATTAGTTGGAATTTCCATCTGTCCACTGGTTGAATTTATGTGTCTTTGTTAAACATTGGATGGGACAACCTGATTCAGGGTCACAAAGGCTATTACTGTTTGGGGTGATAGAATTTGCTTAGAGTCATGATTGAAGATGAAAAGGTCCTAATTCAAACATACTAACTTCACCACTTCTAGTCAAATCTTTGAACAGACTCCTGAAGAGAATTTTTGGGAATTCTGAACATCTTCTATGCGTAAAACAATTTGGTTCTTCATAGACCCCATACTGAGCATTCCATGACAGCCATAATAGCTGCAAAATATAGGACACCATCGTTACCATGGTGTGTAAAAGCCTCATTAAAACAGATCTGGAGAGGAATTCCTGTAATTTATCTGACCCTGAAACAGTTTCATGTAAAACAAGGACAACCTGGTGGTCCTTGATAATGCAGGGTGTGGTTCAATAAAACACAAAAGAGCTCAGACTCATAAAATCTGCCAGACATGTGGCACCATGTCTGTGCAAATACTGCTTAACGATTTCAACGTATATAAAAAACGACTTGCTCACTAGTTACTGAAACTATTGGTGTAACCTTAGTGATATTATGTTTACGCATCACATTAAGTTATACGATATTTTGAGCCATAGATGTTTGGAGGGGGGTTCCATAGTGCATGAGATGTCACCATATCACCAGTATGGCCAGCTTCGGTGGTGAAGCGGAGCTCTGACCTTTGTTAAATCTATGTGATTGATCTAGACTTTTGGCTCCTCCGTGTCCTGACGGCCTGGGTTTTGACAAAAAAGCCCATGTAGACTGACTGGAACCCACCAAGCCTTATCAGTCTAGGCCTCTCCTCTTTTATTTGAGTGTCAGGCCGTCCGCGGCCTCCCTCTGTGAAAAAGCCAGCGTCTGACTGCATGTCAGGTGGAGCAGCCATGGTTAATGACTGACTGACCAATCCTCCTCCAGTGCTCAAGTCTCCAGGCATGGGTCGCTTCGGGTTGCTCATTTCTGAAGTTTTACTGCAATTTTCTTCTGACCAATAGTAAAGTTTGAGTGGTTGATGTCTACAGGAGAGCTATAAATGCAAATGCTATAGAAATAGATGTACCTTAGTTAGTTCCTTATCCATACTGAACACACACACATCCACAGACACAAACACACACACACACATACAGAGAAAGAGAAAAAGAGAGAGAGAACTACTCAAAATGAGTAAATCGTCTTTTTTTCCACCATTCACCACTCCCTCCTGGCTGTCAAGGCATCTCTTCTTGAAGTGCAAAATTCTTCCCAGAGCTTTTGCCTTCCATTCATTCAGGCCATGGATCAGGGAGGAGAGTGAGGGCCTCTTTTAATTAACCATCACTATGTGGTGACCTAGAGGGAGACTATTCTTCAAGGTCCTTGGAACTGAGACTGGACCAAGTGTGGGCATCAAGCGAAAAGCCCTCATTTAAGGCGGAATTAAACTTCATTCTTTGAGTCTGATTTGACCACCTTCTCAAGAACATTTTCTCATAAGGCCTCACTGTTCAGTTCTTGCTGATCTCTGCCAATATGGTGCAGTGACCCATTGTATTGACTCTATGACAGCCACCACCGAAGCCAGTGAGACGGCGGGCGTAGCAACGTCAAAGAACAAAACAAGACACAGATCTCTGCGTCATGGTTTTCAACAGCCATATTTAACCATACCATCCTATTGTTGCTGCTCAGCCAAAATATTTAACCCTGATATTTCTCCCACAGCCGTGCAGCAGTGTACATACATTGCCGTTCCTCGCTGCCTAGGACAAAGCGGAGGGAAGGTATCCATTAATCATTAACTGTTCTAAAAGCCCCCGGCCCCTTTGTATTCCCATGGAGGCTCGACTATCTGGCCACCATGTGACACGCCGGAGCCTTTTTCCTTGCAGATTGGGGAAATCCAGAGAGCAAACACAGGTGTTTTGGAGTCAGCCCCGATGTCAGGGACAACAGCAAACAAGGACAGTTATGCCTGGCTCAGGGAAAAACAACAGTGTTTGCCTCCTCCACCAAAGCAAGTCCACATTTCAAGTCCAACTGCTTTTTTTTTTGCCCGCCCCTCTATCTGCAACTATTCACATTGGATATTTGAGAAAGAAAGGGGGGGGAGAAAAGAGAGGGTGGATGGATGAATAGAAAAGGGAACAGGCGGGGAACAGGCGTGGGCATGCTCAGTCTTTCAGAATGGGAACAAACGGATGGCCAAGTTTGAAGGAGAAGAGCAAACTAATTAATGGTGTCCAAACCCTCACTCTCAAAAACAAAACAAATTTATTTTTTTTCGAGAGGCACTATTTTCATGACCTCTCGTGTCAGATGGAGTCCTGAGTACCAAGCACACATACACACACACACACACATGCAGAGAGAGAGAGAGAGCGAGAAAGAGAGAGAGAGAGTGAAATACCTCTCATATACAAATAAATAGAGTGAATGAAAGATAATCTTATCTTTATCCTTTTTAGAGTAAAAGAGAATGTGAAACTTGTGTATAATCAAACTAAATGTGCAAATTGAAACATTACATTCAGTCAAATCTGGTAGGATTAATATATTGATGTTTACATGATTTTTCTCAGGGCTCCAAGACGCACCAGACACATGTGCCAAACAGACTTCCCTGATCACTATCAAATATTAAAAACATTTGTACTTCATCCTTTCAGTTTTTTTTATTTCACAGTAAACAGAGTGGATAGAAATCAGGGAATAATCAGTGTGGATGCCGATAAAGGTGTTTGAGGCAAACACACAGAATCAACAGGAGGCCGAGAGGAAGGCTGTAAAATCAGCCCCTGGAGGAAATGAGCCCAAACTGGACAGGAGGACTTTGACATCTGCCTGTCAGAATGAAGCCCCCCATCACAATGGCATGGAGATCTTCTGTGTGAGCATGGAGGTTGTTGCTATCTACGGTACTGTTAAGATGCATGGATCACATCCAGCAAAAAAATTTTGAACTTAATTCAAACTTGTCCTCTGCAGTTCTCTTTATATATGCGGTATACAATTGTCTTAGGTATTCAACATCTTTGTGTGGAATTGTGAGTAAAAACATTATAGTAATGGATTTTTTCAAGGTGCTAAAATGGAGAAAACACAACATCAACAACAACAACAACAACAACAACAACAAAAAGAAGAGAGAAGAGATAAGAGAGGAAAAAGTGGTGTGTGTGTGTGTGTGTTTGTGTGTGTGTGTGTGTGTGTGTGTGTGTGTGTGCGTGTGTGTGTGTGTGTGTGTGTTTGTGTGTGTGTGTCTAAGAAATAGGGCTTTTCTGAGTACCCTAAACTTCTAACTAGCATCCATGTTCTACCATTTGCCTTTCTAGAGATGGGTTTGGAGATAAGAGCTTTGCTATTAACTCGGCATGTCGCCTATGGAGCGGACGTCTGTCTCACTGGGAGGGCAACTCCAGAATCAAAGCGAGGTTACAACAGATTAAAGGAACAAAAGCTCCAAACAGAACTGTTTGATGTTTTTGGAATAGAGCTTTTTTACAGCCCACATTACAATGTACACAAGATGGCAAAAGCTGAACAATTTGACCTTGAATTAAAATGTAATTAAATTACTATATGATTACATGAAGAATGTATTAAACTCTTATATTTAAATTCATTTTATTATTATATTTCTGATGTGTATTTTTTATATATAAAAATGCAAAGTGCTTTTCCATTTTTAAAAAATATTTTTGAAATATCAAACTCATATGGTCAAATATATGCAACTGTCCAATCCTGTTGAACATACATTCATAGAATTAATGTCTGAGTCATTCTTCCCATCATTTGTGAAATATTCACATAAATAACAGGTTTCTCATTTGAGGATTAGGGGGATTTGCATAGAGGACATCCATATTCAACAGTGGGGAAACCCCCCTTTATGAGGGACAATGTCATAGAGGAGTACGACAGCTGTTGTTGGCAAATGTGCATTCATGTGTGCCGTCTTTATGTATCTGTGTGTGTGTGTGTGCAGATGTCTATGTGTACATGCATGTAGTTAGGTATAACAGTCAGCGAGTGAGTGAGTGAGTGTGTGTGTGTGTGTGTTTGTGTTTGTGTGTATGATGCAGCTGCCAGAGCTCACCTGTCTTCCAGGTAAACACACTCTGTCCACCACCTCCTCTCTGACAGCTGCTGTGCTGTGCAGGTCCAGACTGCCTCAGTGGCAGACAAAAGGTGAACGCTCTCAGGCAGTCTGCCCCTGGCCTCATGAAAGGCCGTCTGCACCCTCACAAAAGACCCTGATGATGTTTGGCAAAAACACCCTCCACCACACCACATCACCGCCGGTTTCTCCTGCCGCCGCGAGTCTATGACGCCAGGGGGCAAAGAGAAACACCTGGAAAACAGAGGAGCCAAACAGCAGCAGCTGAGGAGTCGGATGAATGAGGACAACAAGGTCAACAACAACAACAACAACAAGAAAAAGAGTAAAAAAAAACAAAGTGCAAAGTAAAGTCAGCAGACAGAAAAGGGACTTGGATCAAGGTCTTTTGGTGTTCACTAAAACACACACACACAAACACACAGTTTAAATATAAGGTTTTATGCAAAACATGCCATATTTCACACACACCTGCTCTACCTGCTCAAGTTTGTCAAAAGCTTGGCAGTGCAGACACCTATCCAGATGTCCCATAGCCAGGATGGATCAGCATCGGTCCAGATCCTTCTGAAAACAGAGCCGTCCATGGGAAAGAGATAAGAAATTCACAATGTCGGGCACGGAGGCCAACACACTGACCTATGGGACTGTCAAAAAAGGGCAGCAGGGTCAAAGTGAGAGATTTATCTCTTTTCTCTGAATACTGCTGTCAATTGAGGGCAATTCAGGGCCAATGAGAGAGGCCGTTAATAGCGAGTGGAGTGCACTTGGGCGAGAGGTTCGGAGTTCTGACTCTTCAGTTCACAGAGGTGTGCCTGAAAAGAACGTCAGGGACACCTTCTCACATCTATTGCTTCTAGAAAGATGCTTAGATGGCAACACATAGTGGTGTTAAAGACACACTGCTCAGTTTATTCTTACTTGAAAACACACCCAACCACAATATTGTTCTTAAGCTGTGGTAAATCATTGTGTGTAATGCATTTAATTGTTTGTCTCTGAGTGTGAGCTTACTGCCTGTGTGTGCCTGTTATGAAATTGGCTACTCTGAAGGCCCACTTTACTCTGCTTTGGTGCGTTTCACAAAGTACCGTAATGAGCAGTATGTGTGGGGGTTGGTCTAGGGAAATGAACAGGTGCTCTACATATTTGGATTTGCATTGTGGGAGTGTGTGTGTGTTTGCTTATATGCGTGTGTAAGTGTGTGTATTTAACTGGACACATACACACAGATCAACTGCAGACAATGTGCTGTTCTTTGAAAACATTTGATGACAACATTTGTCTATAGCAAATACGGTTGGTGTTAGGGATGTTATTCATACACAAATCAACAAACACCACAAAACCAACTCAATTTATCAGAGTGGATTATTGAAGGGCTACAACAAACATAAAATATGATCACTAGACTTTGAACACTGTTTTCAGTGGTTCCAAATGAGATGTGCTCTGTGCTGGGCTGGCTACAAATTTTTGCACTTTGGTTGAGGACAACTATTTACTTTCTAATGACAACAAGACAATAGTGTAGTCTACACTTTATTCTCAAATCCACCAGTTATTTCAATTTAAAGTGATCCATCTCCACTATCCATATAAATATCCCTATTTCATGCCATTTTAGTCCTCTCCTTCTGTCCTTTCTGTGAAGGATTCAGCTTCTAAGTCAGGAGGAGTCCTCCATCACTATTCGGTGGAATGGCTTGAGAATTTGTGGTGGCACCTTAAAGCCAGGCTCCAGTGATGACAGAGATGGATGTTTAAAGATCCAACGCCACACCACTCCATCCATCCCAGCATCCAACCCTCCCTCCCTCTCTTTTGCTTCCCACATTGCTTTAAGAGAGCCCTGGCAAAACAGAGCGCAGTCCATGTAAACAGGCCTCGGTCTGGAAGCACGTCGTGTCTGTTGGCTTACACCCTGTCCACAGTGTTTTCCTTCCCTAAAGTTTGTCCTGGAAACCAATCAGGGCCTGATAAAGCCCTTCGCAAATATGAGGAAGATCGCCATCCACATGCCGAGGTTTGCACAGTCCAGCCATGAGTCTATATGCACTGAAAACAGGGGGAGCGTGCTGGGCCGTGTCACCGTCAAGAGATGGAGCGATTGTGCTGAGAAGAGGAGGAGAGGTGTGGAATGGAGGATGACCGTGCCAGTGACCTCAGTGTGAGGAAAGGGAAAGATCACACACTTTCTTTCGTAACGAAGAGTGTTGTCGTAACCAAGTGCTATCATAGCGAGCGCTAACCACGCAACATTTACATCTCACATTTACATTAGATGCGGATCATAAGTGCACAAAATCTTTCATGAAAACACATGCATGATCATAATCATACAAATTTTTGTCTTTCCTTCTCTAATCTACAATGTCTGCTGTGTGAACCTTGATCACCTTGATCAATCACATCCCGGCCAAGCCAAGGTGTCTGACCAGCGGACAGGCATATAGCCAGGCCATTAGGGGCAGTCAGGAACGAGTATTATCATTCATAACTCACCAGACGCTCCTTGAGCAAACTTTGCAGTGAGGAGGGGTGTGTGTGTATTTGTCTGTGTGTGTGTGTGTGTGTGTGTGTGTGTGGATTGATCTCCAACATGCCGCTCAGCATAACTGTTGGAGATAAAGTCCCCCTATGCATACAAAGAGGTCCTCTGACACACAAACACACACACACACTCTCTAAATCGTTCCAAATGTCCCAGTCTGTGAGAGTCCCCTCCCACTCTTCACACACATAATGGCGACACAAAGAGCTACTCTCAGAAAGAATTGCCGCCCCCCCCCAATAAGACAGATTGATAAGGGTGCATTTAACATCACTTAGACAATGAATGGAAGTTATCAGTGACTTTAATGACTCAAAGTTCATGGAACAATAGTCATTTAGGAGCACTATATGAGGTCTGTATAAGCTGCAACAGACAGAGGGTTCTTACTTGTCTGCCTGCCAGTGTTCATATCTGTCACTTTGATTCACTTTTTTTATTTATGACCTGCTAGTCACAGACTATGTGCACATACATCTGACACTTATACAATGAAAGCATACTATCCGTCATAACAGAGCACATAGTTCACATTAGTATATGTGAGTGATAAATGACTGCATGACTAGACTAGATCTAAAATCTAAACTAAATCTAGACTAGATTTTGTCACGGTGAACTAAAATAAAATAAAAACATATTTTTTAATCCTACGAGTGTTCTACATTCTTTGCCATAACGGAAGTACCCACAGCCATATGAAAGGAGATATTGGAACTGATTGTCAGAAATAAATTCAACGTTTTCAACATATTTCTAAATTTTAAGTACATGTATATATATTTTCCACCATAAGGGAGTTTTTCCTTGCCCCTGTTTTTCTTGGGTCCTCCTTGCTGTAAAGCGCCATGAGACAATACTATTGTAAAAGGCGCTGTATAAATAAAATCGAATTGAGAATCAAATTGAATATTTTGACCCATTTAAGTTCCAAGTGCATCTTATTGGTTCCAGTGCCTAGTATTTATTGTTGCTTCTACTCAGCTCTCAGTTCCCAAACCTGCTTTAAAGATATATTTATAATTTTCCCTTTGGATTTTTTTTAAAGCATTTTTTTTACGACTGTTTCCTTTTTTGTTTTATATCCTCTTCAATATATTTACATTTTATGCTGATCACCAGTCATGACAATTTCAGCAATAACTTTTATAACAATAACAATATAACAACAACATTTATAACTTTATAAGTTTCACCAATTTGGAGGCCGGAACACAAGAGGCGAGAGGGAGCGAGCGCAAGCCAAGGGTTAAAATAAGCAGCTGTCTGTCTGTCTGATTTTTTGACTGCATCCTCTGTGCTTGGGTGGCCAAGCCTTTTTAAAGCATGCTCTCTTTCAAGGCATAAAGCCTTCATTTAGCGCACTAAGTCTGCTATGACAGGATCCCTGCCTACTGCTAATCCTGGCCAAATGAAGCGAGCCCAGTCAACTCACAGCGCATGAAACAACTCCACCGAAGATACGAGCGCGTCCTGACAGTGATGCATCTGGAACGGAACTCCTGTGTGGAGGATATGTGAGGAGTTGTGGGAATGACACAATGTGCTGAATATGGAAGAGGCTTGTTGGTGAAACCTTGCCCACCTGAGGCTAAAAACAACACTGCATTTTTACATTCATGGAGGTTTAGCCACGGCTTGGTGACTGAAAGGGATCTATGGGCATGATTCTCCTGGGCAGCTTGTGTGCACATGCCCAACCGAATATGATGAGTCTTCACTCTGTACAAACTGTTCTCAGTTTATCTGACTTCCCTTTTTTGTACCCTCGCTGAGGCCTCAAAAGGCCAGGGTTCCTGTAACATAACTGTGAAACACCCATGATATAAATCGTTAAGTCTGTTACCTGAAATGTCACCCAGTTACTCATATTTTCAACAGCTGATCTTAAAGACATAAAAAGAGAGAAAATCCTTGTGAAAATCACTGATGTAGAGAAGAACCAAGGAGTTGCCTGCTCCTCTCTGTCCAAAGTCCACATTGCAACCAAGGCTTCTGGTTTCCATGACGACACCCTGAGGCAGCCTTCTCCAGTGATTGCCTTGAGTGAATTGAGATAAGCTCCCCTGAGTGTGGAAGTGTGGACAGTGATGTGATTTCAATGCAGAGCCAGGACCAGGCTTCCCTCCATCTTCTCCTCAGAAAGCGTTTTAATATTTGAATAAAGCAAACAGGGCCGGGCGAAGAGAACCTGACAGCCGTAAATGACATTGTCAGTGCAAAAATTATCAGCCTGTTTACAATCTGTTTGCTCACGGAGAGCAAACACACTGTGGGTGGCATCTCACAGCCGCTCTGAATGGCAGCCCACATAACCCTCTCTCTCTCTTTCATTTGGAAGATGAAGAGGAGGAAGAGGAAAAGAGATTGAGGAAAGAGATGAGGACAGGAAGAAATGACGTTTCGCTGAAGGCCATGCCTGCTCTACTGTGGGACTCAAGTCCATTTCCATGGGGCTTAACCTGCAGATGACTAGGGTGTCGGAGGTGGACTTTTTCATGTTTTGAGGAAATTAAGAATTCATGAGGCTGGAACTCATCTAGTCTGACTGCGGCGTTGTGTGTGTTTAGTGACTGCAGAACAGACTGGATGAGGCAGTGGGGGAGATGAGGAGTTGTTTTTTTCCGCACTGAATTCCACTTGCCATCTGTTACCTTGCGAACACTGAAACCTTTTTTCCACTCCTTTGTGCATGCAGAATTAGGGAACTGAAATGACTTTAAAATCACACTGGCAACTTTGCCTTGCTCAGTCAGTTATCTGCACAGTTATCATGTAACTAGCAAATAGGCATGCATTTTTCCCTTTGAAAACACTTTAATGTATTCTGAGCTGAGCTATAGTTTAAAACAATAGTTCAATAATTAGTGTTATAAAGAGAATTATATATAATATGTTCTTTAAAAGATACTGAGGTGTAGCTAAACTTTAGCATGCATAAAGCATTGACTTTACCATGCATTATAAAATATTGCAGAACCTCTAAAATTACAAAGAATTTAATATTTGCATTTCACAGGGTAATTCTTCAATTATACTTAGGACTTGTATGACACTTGTGCTACTACTCTCTATTATGACTATATATTTATTATTCAATAAAGTGCATATTGGCTATTTATGGCTATTTATGTTGCATTAGAGGATATTTGTATAATAGCTAATTAATTAGAAGAGTACAGGCACCAAAATGTAATTTTACACCACTGCTATATAATCATTCACTACAAACAAAATAATTCGAATATCAAGGAATCCTGTAAGAATTACACTTATGTTGTTATGACTTATAACAGGCCTATAAAATATAACTTTTTAAAAATCATTAGTCTATCTTTTAAAGGCAGAGATGACAACACCTACAGTCTTATTAAACTGTTTGATCAGTAAAGTCTCCATTCTGGAAGCGCAGACACTGCAAGGTCTGTCTTCGTTAGATAAAAAGGACAATCATATGGGCCCGCTGGAAAAAGCTGCGACGGTGCGTCAACCATGGATCACAGTCCGATTACCTCCGTGCAATTATCGCTTACTGTAAGACAAGCGGCTCATCCTCCTTACCCCCAAACTAAATTGCTCTTCCTCTTTTCTCTCTGCCGCAATCGGTCATAAAGAGGTAACCATCACTCAAGTTGTTTGGATGGGAGGCCCGGGTGTGTTTGGTTAGCAGACTGAATGCAAATGCGCCTGAAGAATAAGGGACCATTCTCATATCAGCATCGGCTCACACGTCTAGAGCAAACATTCTGTTAATCTCGAGTGCCTTGCTATGATTTTCGGTCAAATGTGAAGCGAAACCCAAGATGATGGAAAAAGGAGTTCAGGGAAATATTTTGATGGTAACACTAAACGCGCTTCAGAGTAATTCAGCTATATATCTCGTCACTCGGCAAACAAAAATTCGATTGTGCCTATATGTATTGCATTAAAGGAAATAGGCTGTGGTACCTAGGTCATTCATGCAAGTTCTAACGAGTCGGGAATTTACCTAGTTTCACAATGCCAATAGCCTACGAGATCTATGCATATGGCTATTTAATCTTTTGGTTCCATGGCTGATGGCATAGGCCTATGTGTCGTGCATAAAATGCCCTAAATTATTATTACAAATTACTTGTAAGTTAGACAAATTATAGAAAATTACACTCCATCTAAAATTTGTCAAGCCTATACGCGAAAATATATTATTATAACCTACAGGAGAAACTGACAGCTATTTTTTGCATGCAATGAAAATAAAAATTATAATGGACGCACAAATTGTGATTTGGACATAATTCGCTTTAAAGAATATGCAGCAATTTTAAAAAACTAAAGATATCAGAAGTGTGGGCCTATTTGGTCCCGTAACACATTTGCAAGAAATTATAATGGAATATTAGTACGAAACTAACTAGGCACCACAAATGCCATTAAGTGAATAAATTGATGTAAACATTATTCCAATGCAAACACTCAGTATCGACTTCCTAAGCATGGGCATTGATTGTTGAAATACGCTATATTATCCTCAAAAGCTAATTGACGTCACATATTTAAATATGCCATTGTTAGCCGACTGTTAAAATATTAGGCCTCATGCTCTGTAAAGATGCATAACATAAGTCAGAATATGGATCATTGTGAATTGACAGAAATGAGTTTCGATGAAACACAAAAGGAGATGCAAGGTAGAGTGGGGACATCTGCAGGCTGACACAGAGAAGTGCACATGGAAACAAAATTCTTTCCACCTCTTAACAATGCATCTTATATAGACTGCGAATACATAGGGCTATAGCTGGAAGACACAGTCTACTAAATAAATTACGGATACTCAACTACAATTGTACAATCTCGTCACTTTATCCAGTATACTATTAGAGTTGTAGATGAGCATTAGTTAAACAGGGCCTGCACTTAAAGTGCAACGGTCGGTGTAACGCTTTGTAGTGCTTTGATCTATTTGCAGAATTCACATGAAAAATGGGCGCAAAACTTCCATTATCCATCTTTCTGACTACCCAGCAAATAGATAATTTATGTTATTTTGTAACGGTTCCAGTATGTTTTTAATGATAAATACTGAATTGGAAACAAATGTAAAAATTAGTCAATATTCCAATTTTCAATTTCTGCGTCGTGGTTGGACTGAACCATCCACGCAAGGGGATGTCCCAATCATTGGGATGTCCTGATTCAGGTGGCACCTCTTGATATCGCTAGCGGTATAAATGAGATGGATAGAGCTAACAGTCTAATTCAGCTTATAGCACACCACCGGGCCCGGCACAAAATACGCTGAATGCCCCCCCATAAAATCCTCTAAATATTATGAATGTAGTTTGTCTTTCTTTCATGAACTACATATTAATAGATTAGTAAATGTCGATCATATTTCAGTTGACCAAGGGAATCATCAGTAGGCTACTTCTGCCCAGTCTAGGCTATAACTTGTGTTTAGTTTAATGGTTTGCAACAGGCTAACCCTCAAAACGCCACTTATATATCCTATTGGTTACATCATAATTTGCCCAGATGGCAATTTTCACACTCTTAACATGTTCATACGAGCTTATTTTCAACAAATAAGATCAACCAGAGAGCTGTGTTCCATTGGTACAGCCAACTTGCCTGAAGCAAACCGGAGCTCACGTGCTACATGTTAGCAAATGCAGCATGGTTAGCCTGAAACATCAGGATTGCAGGCGAATTGGGCTGCTAATGTACTCGGTCAGATATGTGAAACACATTGTTTTTAAACCGTCGTGGTTATCAAATGATTTAATGCCCAGCTCGTTTAATATAAGGTGTTCAGTGTGACTGCTACCCCCTCATTTGTATTAACATGAATGGCATGACTTGGCTGGTACTTTAGAGCGTATAGCTGGGTCGGGTTACTTTACCGGGCTGGATAATGTTGGCTGCGCCGTGTCTTACCTTGCTCTTCCCTGCCTTTGCTCGCATCTGCATTATCAGAAGAACCTTTTTAAAAATATCTGTTCAATGAATGTTGGCATACTGAAGCGCTAATCAAATGACGGTCGCATTTTTATCAAAATTTTTGTGTTGGGGGTTCTTGATCCCTATTTAAAGGCCAATCAAGGTAAAAAAAAACAACTAGTAAATATTGCTTTAACGCAGTTATTACACATTTCTTCCACAAATAGGCATATTTTGAAATAAAATAGAATAATTAGGCCGCAATTTCTTGAGGGCTCAGTTCTGCGATCAGTCTTTATCTCAGGATTGTGTTGCAGGATTGTTGGGTGGAGCCATATGTCGCAGATATTTGGGTACTATGTAACAGTGCAACTTTGTTCGGGTTGATAAATAGTTTTAAAAGTGCGTAACCCCCACCCACTACAAATGAACAACAAATTTGCTGCCTAGTCTGAAAAATGGTTAATCGAAGTTCTAAGCCAGTTTTTCATTCTTTTCATAGGAAATCTGCAAATAGAACAAAGCACTGCAAAGCGTTACACTGACCGTATAAGCTCGGTGTTTTTGTTATTGTGGGCTGTTTTCCTGCAATGACAATGGAAAGATAATTTTATGTGTGTCTATTCGTTTCCATTCACTCAGAAAAGCATTTAAGAGATCAGGCACTGATGCTGGCCAAGCTTTGGCTTGCATTCGCACTTCTAGTTCCTCCCAAAGGTGTTTGATGGCAGTGCAAAAATGCTCTCTGTCAGTCAGTTAAGTTCTTCCATAAGAATGTATGCCAGCAATGTTTTTTTTATGAATCCTGCTTTGCGCACGGATACAGTTAGAGTACAGTTATGCTGGAACTAGAAAGAGCTTCCCCCGAAATGTTCCCAAAAAACTGTTGCTTAAGCCAGAATTGGCGTTCAGAGAATGATTTGTCTTCACTAACCCAAGCCCAAAACATGATCATTATCCCACGATGAGTATGACAGGCCGTGGTGCACAAATCAAAGACATATTTAAGTGATTAAGTGGAAGAACTTGACTGACTCACAGAGACCACTGCCAAACACCTGTGGAATGAACTAGAACAGACAATAAGAGCCAGTTCTCATCTTACATCAATGCCTGGTCCCAGAAACAATTTTCTGGATAAATTTTCTGGTACAAAAATCCCGCAGAACCTCCAAAACCTTCCCAAATGAGAGGCTGTTACAACTGAAAGCAGAGGAATCAATTCCACATTAATATGCATATTTAAAGTTAAATGTCCTTTAAGATTCTGTGGGTAATGGCAGGTCTCCCAATACATTTGTGTATAGTGTACTTTGACATAGTGTACTTTGTAACAAATCACAGTATCACAAAAAACATATTGAGGGAACATATTTCACTCACTTTTGCAGCTGACAGCATCATATTTGAACTCATATTAATGAGGGCAAGTAATAATAGTTCAATAGAAAAAGTGAACTTTTGTCTTGTATTAATAATTTCTAGTTGCCCTGTTTCCATTTCCAGACCCACAGGCGAGCAAGGAACTGAAGTAGAATAAGATTGTGAGCAGAGGCTGCCATCTAGAGGTTGTCTGGTGTAATCAGGAAAGGGTAAACGAGAGCAGTATCTAGGCGACAATGTTAGAAAACAGCTTACAATCAGGTAAGTAATCAGGTTCATTAATAAACAAATTAAATCCTTGTGTAAGTAGTATCAAGAAAATACCAATTTCATACCCAAACATCTTATCTGCTAATTTAACACAGAAAAGAGCTTAAAGTTAGTGAGTTATAAACAGAAAGGGAGGCCTGGAGAATTCACATAGCCTAGTTTTTCATTTACATATTTATTTTTTGATGCATGTGCTAACTTAATTCCTTATTTACATTTGGTTGTGTGGACAATTTCAGAAGTTTAATTTCAGATTTTATATCCACATCAATACAGACTGGAGCTGATAATCACTACTGTATAAGTGGAAAGTTTAGGGTTGGATTCATTTGATAACATAATTTCTTAAAAATATGACCAAATATGACAAAAAATATACCTTTCCATTCTGTGCTCCTGATGCCTGAAAAGTATCTCTCAGCAATTTAATTTCCTATCCACTGCAACCTGAACAGACTAGCCTATCTAGGACAGCGTGTCGAAGGACATTGAGAAAATGTGTACTGAATTTTAATAAATGAGTATCTGGAGAGTTTATAGCTATGGGCATAAGATAGTAACTGGTTGCTTTGGTTATTTTTATGGGAAGGTATGGGTAGCTCTTCTATGCTGATCAGCTATATGTAATGTGATCCTCCTTCAGGTATGGAAATGTGTTGCTGCTGTCTCTCACACCAAGTGCCCTCCCAAAGCTGTGTCATATGAACGCTTGCATTTGTTTTTAAGGAGGATTATTTCCTACCTTTACACTCCTCCTTTAGACCTAAGCCTAAATAGACCCTTCATCCCTATACTGAGACTATTTGGAAAATCTATGTTGGCCCATAAATATTCTGGACTAAGTATAATAGCCTATTCATCAAGGTGGCGATTTGCTTTCCACAGGAGTGATAATCTGATGGCAGTCGTAGTGATGGCCTGATGTCTGTGGTGCACTTACTATACTCTTTACTCAATGTGGTTGTCATCGTCTTAAATAGCTTACTGTTTACAAAAAAATAGGCGTGAAGTAGAATAGCGCTATTTGCGTTTGCACATCACCCACCACAATACTCGATGCTGATGGAAATCTGAGGTGCAACTCGACAAAGTTGCCATGACACTTTGAGTGTATGTAGGCTTAAACTAAAAGATGACGGCGATTCCGCAGTTGCTTAAAATAGCACTGTAATTTGTTAACGCCGATTGTGGTAACGATGACGTATATCGGAGTGTGGCGGTCAAGTTGTCTGTAGCCTACGCTCACCTCCCACCGAGCTTCTCCGATGTTTAACTCGCGTTATCCCGCCAGTAGCAGACTCCCTAATCAATCCTAGTTAAGCACACACATAACGTAGGCTTGGGCTAACCTATGTTAAGAGGTCAAAGGTGACCTCAAAGTACAAAATAATTTCACCTTTAGAAAATGGATGAGAGGCGTAACGCTAAAAAGTAAGAAGTGAGGAGATGAAGAAAATATTAAAACGACAAGCTGCATCTAGGCTATGGGACAGATTGGCATAACAGAACGAAATACTGTAGCAACGATGTACCCTGACTAGTTTGCGGGTAGCCTTCTCCTTGTATGGCATATACGAAACATTGGATTTTTTGCTATGATAAATGCCAAGTCGGTGTGTACCTGCATGTAGACCGATTCCTGAAGGAGTTCAACTCAAGAATTTCAATGCAGGTTCAAGAAACCTATAATGTCTTGAAAGAAAACAACTTGATGCACAATATGTGTTTTCGTGGCTACTTGCGTTAGAATATTATCATATTATATGTCTGTGTAAGAGACACTTAAACTTATATTATGGTATGGTTCCCATGAACTTCCTCTTCAATCTCATCAAAATTAATTGAAATAAATCTAAAAGCTATTTCAATGAGGTTTCATGGATGTGTTTTGCAAGATGAGTAGCCTACACTTTTTTGACACGAAGTAGCCTACATAGCCTACTTTTATGCCTTGAATCTGAAGTTTTAGAGCTATGATGTATAACATTTCTTATCTTTTCGTTTATTTCATTTATTATGATTCATATTTCATTTATAACTGACTATAGGCTTTCAAAGCAAATTTCATTGCACTTTGTGCCATGCTCAATTAGGAAAACACACACTGATTTACTGGTAGTAGACTAGCCTAAAAGACACATTCACATACTCTTTCCTATGATTTAGTGTGCAATACAAACTCTGAAATAAAGGCAAATCGATTGATTCTTTTGCTACTGGCTAAAACAGAAAAAGCAAATAGGAAGCCATGTTGTCAAAGTTGTCTCACTTCAGCTTCATACTTTAGATATCTAGCTTGACATAATCATTCAGCAGCCAGCTCCCACAACCCCCTCCTATTCCCACTCTCACCTGCCACCCCAGACTTGTCCTCCATTTGAGACGCATTACTTAGAAACAACAACAGGGACCAGAGCCGGTGGATGTGCAGGAAAGCTAATGTCCCTGAAAATCTCTTTCTCTCTCTCTATCTCTCTTTTTCATTTCTGTCTCTCTCTCACCCCTGCTCTATATCTCCATCATTCTTTCTCTCCTCCAGGTCTCATTGGTGCTGTCTGTGACTGGTAATAGATTATCCCTTTCCTCAGCTGGGATCTCCATTTCCCTGCTCTGCTGACCCCACCTGACAGATGTGTGCCTCTCTCAGGGCTGAAGGTAAACCAGCGTTGTGTGTCTGTGTGCTTGAAATAAGATGTGTGTGTGTGTGTGTATGAGAGAGAGAGAGACAGAGAGAGAAAGAGAGAATGGAAGGTGAAGTAACACGGTACAGGATCACCATCCAAATGGAAAAGAAGAGACAGTATGTCTGTGCACGTATGTGTGTGTGTGTGTGTGTGTGCGTGCGTGTGTGAAAGTGTCTCAGCACGTGCATGCCTGTGCACACAGCCTTTGGTGTGTTTGTTTTGTTGCCCTGTGCTCCACTCTCGCTCATGGTCCAGCTGGCGGGGAGGAAAACTCATCTGCAGGAGCGTGGGCCAAAGGGCCTGGTCTGCACATGGGTGGCCATCAGCACTGGGCCCGCCGTGCCACTAAATGGCTTTACATGATGTGCGGCCTGGCCTGCGATCCCTGGCCTGGGAACAGTGTGGGAACAGCGTGCTGAAAGGAGTCCTGCAGGCAGGATAAAGAGTAGGACTATCAGAGAGTGCTCACTGACAGTTGTACTCATTATCACCAGAAACCATTGGAAACCATTTTGGGGTCATTTTCTTATTCTTGTGGACTGTGGGTTGATGTCAGTGTAAGGGATTTGGTGGATTTTGTAACAAAATAAAGGTCTAGAAGAAGCTGGGAAAGTCAGAGTGATATACACTTGTGGATCACCTCATGTCAGTGTAATGTTTTATTGTCCCACTTTAGACAGAAGAAGAAAATAGAATAGCCTCTTTCTATGCGCCAAGTTATCCATCACATTGGAAAGTCATATCAAAAACACAGTGCTTTGGTCTGTGCAGGCATGTGTTGTGATGTGTTTAAAGTTACCACAGAGAGATATTTACTGTGATATTTGTCATTTTACAATCCTCAGTAAATAAAACTGTTCTGAGGCATAATAAATTCTGCAACATTGAACTTTCCTTGTATTGAAGTATTCACTTTTTTGGGTACGTCCACGTCCCCAATATACTGTGGTTCTCTATGGCTCAATGATCTGTGAAATATGTGTTTGTGGTTTCCCCTGTTATGCACATTGGATGAGAATCACTGAGGCATTATGCGGTAGGATATCCCTATAACCTAATCTTGTTCCTTCTGGATTCAAATACGGCTTCTTTGGTACTGTATAAGTTTTAGGAACTTACAAAAACAGCCACACAGAGATTGACACACAGGAAAAGGTGTATGTATGCACACACACACATGTTTATGGATTGAACACACAGCAAATGTGGATGCGAATGTAATTATGTCTTGGATGCACAATATTGCTTGTATGTAGAATATATGTGCCATTAAATTCTTCCAAGGTGGTCAAGTGGTCAAGAGTGAACAAAACCCTCTCATCTGCATTTTCACTTTGTACACAGATTGTCTGTTGTGCAGATATGCCTAATCAGCGCATTTTAAAGTACTCTGCCTACTCAGTCTCAGTATCTTAAATGCTCCAAAACTACACCATCATGGTGTGAAGAAAGTAATTGAGTGGAGTGATAGACACACAGAAAACTGAAGAAATTGACTTCGGGTCTCCACCGAACTCACATAAGTAGCATTATTTACACTGATAAATCAGACACGTGTCCTCCTGTAAATAATAAATAGATGGATAAATCATTTGCTGTCAATTTGTATGTAAAAGAACAAAGCAAATAATATACTTTCTTTATTGTCTTAAATCATTTGGAACAAGCAGATAAATTCTCATTCATTCATTCATTCATTTATTCATTCATTCTTGTTCTGTTTTCTGTTTTAACAGTGTTGGAAACCAGTAGATTTGTGACAATGAGCAAATTGTAGTATTGTAAAATTGTTTGGTCCAAGAGTCTGTTGGCTAAAATCTAATTTGTTTCATTAAATAAAAAATTGCTCAAAGATTGTAGGCCAAATCTTTGTAACATTTACAATATAGCCTACTATAAAACATGCTAAGAATGGCTAACAAAACAGTTTCTAACCACAATCATGTTTTAAACAATGAATTTCAACTTTTATCATCTCACCACAGATTCAGGGACCCACAATTCAATAGGATAAGGCTGAAGTAATCCTTTGTACACCAAGTTATTTAAAAGCTTAATAATGAATCTAAAACAAGGTCAAGGAGATGTTAATGGGACATTTATGGCATGTGTGTAGTGACCGTGGTGCAGTTGTGGAGCTGTTTGTAATGTGTAGTTAATGCATGTACATGTAACAAGGGTTCATGTTTTGTTCAAGTTTTATTATGTAGCTATTGGAGACACAAATGGAGCTGCAATGCTATGCTTTTTCTATGTTAAGATTATTCAGATCTAGTATCTGACAGTCTATCTATCTATCTATCTATCTATCTATCTATCTATCTATCTATCTATCTATCTATCTATCTATCTATCTATCTATCTATCAGATATTCAGATCTAGTATCTGACAGTCTATCTATCTATCTATCTATCTATCTATCTATCTATCTATCTATCTATCTATCTATCTATCTATCTATCTATTTATCAGATATTCAGATCTAGTATCCGACAGTGTTATATCTATCTGTCTGTCTATCTATTTATCTATCTACCACCAGAGGTCACCCATCACTTTGTTTTTGGGATTTTTCAGAGAAACTGAAAAGGAGTAATCAGCCTAATGATGTAGAGATACAGTAGACAGCTCAGCTGTCTTCACCTGACCTCAGGGGTCAGAAAACCTAACAATGCCATATTTCTTCCACTTCCTGTCCTTCTCTGCTTGCTACAAGCCCTCTCGTGTTGGCCTCTCTTTATGAGTCTGAGCTGGAGAGCAGTGGAGGTGGGAGCGCCGACCACTCATGACCTCAGAGGGGACAGGTCACGACCTCTCATACGCTACAAAAACAGAAACATCCCCTCTGCTTGTGAAAGCAGACATACTGGATGAGGATGGAAACCTGGGAATGAAACTAGAATAGAGACAGATGGTGAACCAGATTTACACCTTTTTTTTCAATTCAATTTGTTAAGCTGTTCAGTGTGTTTCTCGTCAGAACATTAATGGAAAATATCCCATTGGCACGGAATTGAAATATATATATAAAAAGGCTGAAAAAGTGGGGCAAGTGGAAAAATGGGAGTGGGGATCTAGTCTGCATAGCGTCCAATCAAAATGGCTCCATAACATTCTTTCACCCATCCAGCATTGAAAATTATGGAACGGGACTGGGGGGAGAATATGAGCCAAAATGGCTGCCAATTGCACACCACACTCAGGCTGAGATCATCCCGCAGAGCCCTAATAAATCAACATGGAGGCACACTGTCGCAGTGCATGCTGGGTCACAAGATTATGTCACCCCTGTGATAAGTGGCAGCATGCAGTGTGCATGCACAACAGCTGACAGTGTAGGTGAATGCATGCTTCTATGGGACTAAACAAGTGGTGACAGCACAGCAGTAAGCAAACCTACACTACAGAGTTTTGAGGTACTGCAACCAAAACCGCCATTTCATTGTAGAAAAAACCTGCCTCCACCACTACCTTAGTTCATGCAAAATCAATCACTAATAAAAACCTGATAAGCAACGTCTGGCTCTGTTTGTCTTCTCAAACCATTAATTCTTGCTTGGAGGTCCCTCCGTTGTACCC
>PYXC01002238.1:1585000-1622500 GCA_015244755.2 Tenualosa ilisha | reverse complement strand
ATTTATATAATAATGTTTAGTACATTTAAATAAATAAATGATACGTTTATAGTATTTAAGAAATATAAGTTATACAATTTAAGAAAGTTCTGAGGCAAAATTACATTTTGTGTGTAATATTTATGTGCAAAGGTGACAAAAACAATTCATTTAGTTAGTTTAGGGTTATGGACAACAACTGAAACATAACCTTTCCTCTTCTCCGCTTTGAAGTATAGTCCTCATCAAAGAGTGGGTGATCTTCCAGATCAGAGGCGCCTGAGAGGACGTCTCCGTTCTTCCACCCAGTCCGTCATCAAGTAGACACACTGACACACGCCTTTCACTGCCACCCAAGCGTGGGTCTGAGTCCTCTTAGCCGTCTCTGCTGTTCCATCAGTGAAGACGTGAGCTGCATTGACCGGAGGCTCTGGCATTCCCCTGCGTGAAAGGGGCAATCTGAGCTCACCTCTGAGTTCGGTGTCACGCAAGCAGAAACACGGGCAGAGGAATGTGTGTGTGAAATTTGTGTATGTGTGTGCGAGTGGTGGAGTGGAGACGATCACTATTAAAGACATTTCAGCACCTTTAGTTGCATGTAGATGCCTGCAAATATATAATGGCACAGCCGGGACTATTACATTATGTTATATTTTTACAAATGTGTTACTTTGGCTCTCTGAATAAAGACAGCATTTGTGAATACATGTGGCCTTTTTAAAGCATTAACTTTTGCTTTGAGCATGAAGCTTTTCCTATACCAGATTTGACGACCAAAATCTTATCAGAAGTTCAGCCTCATCTTAAACATATTAGAGGGAAAGAAATGTCCTCATAAAGCTCCTAAAAGTTTAGCGATGGCTTTGGTCTCTCTCGAGACTCCCCTATTCCCACATGGCACACGAGTTTGATTTAAATCGAAAGCGAATGCCATCCAAGTTCTTCTGGTAGTTCAGAGGTGGTTGTGCCAGAAAGGGTTTTGCGAAATGGGCAACATAAAAAACATGTCTGGGTTTTATTGCAGCTTTCAGATGGCACATTGAAAATTTGAGTCAATAAGTTTCAGTCATGGATGTCAACAGTAGATATTTTTGTGCTTCTCTGATAGCTTGAGGAATATCCTCTCTTACCTTTAAACAGGCCAAATATGAAAAGCTGTGTGTGTGTGTGTGTGTGTGTGTGTGTGACGTGTGTGTCTGACCTAACTCTATATCAGAGATATTTCCATATTTCCATCGCAATACAGATGTGCCAGGTTCACTCCTGTTTCCTTTAAACAACATCTCAGTCAATGTAATGCACTGTTGCAAATCACCTCACGCACCAGTCCTCCTTAGCATCCGTGCCATGCTGCCTTGCGGGTGGGTAGTGGAGCCATATGCCGTGCATCCCAGCGCCCTGAGCGAGTGCCGACCTCAGACTTCTGCTCTTGTTTAACACTGCCTTTAAAACAGAGCCAGAGACATGCCTTCACCATAAAGTACAACTCCAGGTGTAGGGTAGAAAAAAGAGTTTATAGAAATCAGCTTCGTCTAAACATACTAGGTTGCTTTGTTAAGAAGTATCACAAATTTTGGAAAAATGTATGTGTTCTGTATTAATGTGTCAATTAAAAAGGATAATAATTCTGATGGAAAATTTTGGATTTTAAATGAAAGTAAGAGCTAACAGATTTTTAGATGAGGACATAACACTCAATTTACATGTCTAAATGAATAGCATGGGGTAAAATCAATGGAATTTTCCCTGATAGCCCCTTGAGAAAAAAAAAATACCTTGCAATTTTTTTCAACAAAATGCTTTTCTTAAGTGATGCAACACATACTTTAAAAAATCATTGCAATTCACAATAAGTTAAAATTGCAGTGCTTAAAACAATGTGTCTGTGATTTGCTTTGCTTTGATTCGCATTACACTTCAGAGAAATATAGACAAAAAGGGATACAGGAAAAATGTACAGTCAGTCACAGGAATACTGGTCTGCAACATCACCTGTGACGGATCTTTTCAGTTTTATTCTTCATGAAAAATGACCTCACCACTCGACTGTACACTAAGTGAATGAAAGCCAGGTGGATAAAGATCAGATTCACATTTAAAATGAACACTAGATCAAAGGCTGGGTGAAGATAGTTTTATATGCCTGTATAAAGATAAAGAATGCTTTAGATTTACACTCAGCTGTATCTTTTTGATATGCGGATCGCTATGAACTTAACCACTGTGGCTTTACTATCTCCAACCATAATAAACTCTCCAAAGATAAAGTCAAACGCAAGTCCACATCAATGTAAAACTCTATAATTGTTATAATTAGTTTCTCCAGCGGCTTTATTATGTGTTCTAATGGAATCATAATGACGTGATAACAACATCATTATATACATCCTTATATACGTGATAACAACATCATTATATACATCCTTCCCACACAGCCAAGATGGATGAGTGACACACTACTGTAAATTACAAACAAATGTAATTTACTCACCAAACAATTTGTTTATTGACCATATGACCACATTTCCCATATTTTAACAAAAGCTTTACTTCCTGTAGTGATCTCACAACTAAAATAGTTTTGTTAATGTGCATGTATAAGCTCACCTTAATTCCCACCTTTGATACTGTGCCACCCAGACTCTGGCACCAGCTGTACAATTCCCCAAATTATTCTGTAGCTGCCCTCCCAGCAGTTTCAAAGCTAATGCCCCAGCATGTTTTGCCATCATTATTTTCAAAGTGTTTGATAAGGGAAGGGGAAAACCAAATAGAATTTTCAAATCTCTCCATTACACAATTAAGTGGACCTGTGTGTCCTGTGCACGGTGTGTGCGGAGCTGCGTGGGCTGTGACCCACATGTTGACGCTGACATAAACAATCCAAATGGCTGCCGAGGTTACGTAAACATGGTACAAAATCACACTGGAGACCCCCCCCCAACCCCCACCCACCCGCCAACACACACACACACACACACACACACACACACACACAGATAATTGCAGTCATAGAAAAACAAATACATGTACACACGTACACAAAACACACACACTCTCTCTCTCTCTCACACACACACACACACAGAGAGAGAGAGAGAGTTTTGCTCTTTTATAGTAGCTAGCCACAGTAGCAGTTATTCCCAAAGGCTTGTGCAGATTACATGATTACAACAGCAGACCACAGCAGTGAGACAGGAAAACTGCTGCTGGACCGAGGCCACCCCCAGCCGCCAAACAGAATGCTGGGAGAAAGAGAGATGCCTTTTTTCTCTACTGAAGTCTTTTAGGTAGTGAAACTCCAGGCGCTCACTGATTAATTAACTGACTGAAGAATTGATGCTAATTAGTTACAAATTAGTTTGAGAATTATTTATTTATTTTCTGCTGTACTTTGCTGCAACATATTTACATTCATAAATGATAATGCACGGGAGACCCATTATAAAATATATACTGTAAATAAGCACACATTTAGAATGTTCTAGAACCAGCAAAGCATTATGGGAAATGTCTCCTTTATACGGATTGCGTCGATAGTTTTTGATCTTCTTCATTTGCGTCAGACAGGAAAATGATGAGCTTTATCCTATCATTTCCTTAATTTGCCACCACAGCTCGTGTCCAGATTAGGCATTCTGAGTGGTGTGCATCACTGCCTTCCCAACCGTCTGTAAGCCACTGGGACCCAAGACCAGCCTGCCAGGTCTCATCCTTATAAGGAGATGTCCCTCAAAAGCTGGGCGAAAAAGTCAGGAATTTCCGGCCAAGGATGTGGTCAGAAAAAAAGCAAACAAAGAAAGATATTTTTTTTTATTTGTAGGCACTGATATCTGTGTGAGATGGCATCTCGGCCCGCCTGATGTTGACATGGAGTGCCTACTGTGTACGCTACCGAAATTGACTCAACTGAAATGAAATGACTTGAGGTGAAACTGCTACTGTGTGTAGGTATCTATTCTTACTCATGAACACACACACAGTCACACACATACACACACACACACACATCTGGCACAGCCAGCAGTACGTCAATGGGCTGTACTGTTGCATGTGTGTGTTTGGTGCTGCTTATGGAAAACACACACACACACACACACACACACACACACAGCCCGCATATTTAGTTGTCTAGGCCTCACCCCCTTGCCCAACCGCTGTGAAGGCACGGCGCCTGACTGGTCAGTCTGACGGCCTAATTCTGCCCCTCATGGACGCCTGCCATTTTCTAACAACAACAACATCAAAGTGGAACTCCATAAATTCTGATAGCAGAATTATTTAATGGCTTGGGTCTCCTATTTTCAAGGGCGGAGGGCCCGGAAGACATTATCTCACAGGCATCAGCAACAGTTATTTAATTGATACAGTTGGCTGCAATTTGCAAATTGGTCATTTGCTCTCGTCTGTAACGATAGTGTCTGATTAAGTGTGTTTCAAATGCTTGGACGGAGGTCAAGGCCAAATAAATGAAGAGAAGGAAAGAAAAATTGCAAACTAAGTTTCTCTTCAGTCTGCATTTGATGTAAATCTATTGAGAAAGTTTTACGATAATTTGAGCTCATGAACAACAGCTTTGTTTATGCTGCAACTACCAGGGACAACAGATTTTTATCACCATAAAATGTAGTGGAGACGTCCAGCGAGTTGTGCTTCTGGTTGCATGCACACTTTGACTCTGTGTGTAGCATGAAGGGACGTGCCCTCTTTCCTTTCTATACCTGTTCCCGTTTTCTGTGTTAAACATGGCAACTTCTGTCACCATATGTATGAAGAATAACTATAGCAGTTTATGACTAATGACTTCAGATTGCAGCCAACCAAAACCAGATCTCAATCGGGCCTTAATCCCAACAGGGGCTCGGATTCCAGAGAATGTGACAGTTTATCAGTCCCACCGTCAGGTCGTTTACAACAGCTCCCACCTGGCGGGGCCCAGATGATCTGGGTTCGCTATGCCACGATTGCAAACATTGTAGAGGCATGCTGGTCGTTTGGCTTCTCACCTTCACTGTTTTAACAGATAGCAGCATGCGAATCAGTCCCCTTCTCCTCTCCTCTCCTCTCCTCTCCTCCTCTGTGATCTGCACCATGGATTGGGGATGGGGGGGGGGGGTGTCTGTGTTTGCATAGAGATTCTTGGATCATTCAAATGCCTTCACCAAAAAAACACATGGAGATTCACACGTGCACACACACACATACACACACACACACACACACACACACACACACACACATACCTGTACACAGACATCAGTCTTACTTGCTGTCCATCTTAGCCCGCATAGATCTTCTCTCCTATGTTGAGTGGTGAGGGGTGTTATCACATGTTTGCCTGATAGGTGTGCCTACGTCTGACAGGGAGCTATGAGGACATAGAACGAGTGTGGGAACAAAGCAGAGAGAGGCAGAGCGAGGCAGCTATGGTCGCTTTAGCTGAACAAAAACAGCGCACAGTTTTTCAGCTTAAAGAATTACTGTAGACAAGGCAAGTTCATAAGGGCCATCTCCATGTTAACTGCAAACATTCTTTAAGTTTGATGAAATGATTACCTCCACTAAGGAGGTTATGTTTTCGCCAATGTCTGTCTGTCTGTCTGTCTGTTTGTCTGTCTGTGAGCAAGATAACTCGAAAAGTACTGCAAGTATTTGGATGAAATTTTTGGACAACATGTGTATTAGGCCAAGGAACAGATGACTACATTTTGGTGATGATCAGTCACCGTCTGGAAATTGTATTGGGTTATTGACCCTACATTGCCTTGTCAAAGGTCTGCACTATCTGAATTCTTTTCTAGCTTGATGTATTTGAACAGCACTTTATTCCTTGTTAATTCACCAGTTCCATTGAACACATTTTACACAATTTTACTGTGAACACATTATAACAAGAACTGTGCACGTACATGGATTTAGAGATCATGGATGAAACTAACATACACCCTTGAACACCCTGACGTCCACACGTTCTGCACTTTCCCATTCCTTTCAGTCAGCGAACAACCGCACACTGCTAATCTCTTACACAGACAGTGTGTGTATACAGCATATTCACTGAGATGAAAGAATCATGGGTAATACCTCATTAGCAACATACCCTCCGACGCACTGATTCAGACCGATTTTATGAACATTTGCCCCATTCTCTTCACTGACTGCTCAGCGTTTCTGGACCTGCGCCAGAGGGGAACCCTACAATCCCCAACCCCCCCCCCCATCTACTGCCTCTTTGCTTTTTCCTCCCCAAAAATCCACCCCTTTAACAAGCAGGACTTGAGTGACCCGTAATTGCCCTCTCTGGACCCTGTTTCAACATCACGGGGGGGGGGGTGGGTGGTCTCTCCCTGTCCATTCTGTCTATACAATACATTTCTTTCCTCTAAAATGTGTGTAATGTGTATTGCAAGCAGGGAAACATGCTTCAACTTCCATTAGCTGAACCTGATAAGAATGTGTTCATTCCGGTTCATTGTGCAAATGTAGTTACTGAATGAGGCGCTGTTGGGAAATTCTAATAATTAAACATGCTCTCTTAAGTATAAAGTAATGCATAGTATGATATCTCTCAAATGCGTGTAATGTGTATTGCAAGCAGGGAAAAGGAACAACAAGCTACACCTCCCATTACCACTGTTCGGCCATGTTGGAGGACGAGCAGTCGCTGTGCACGCTACTGTGCATATGTCTGTTTCGTTAACCCTGCTAATAGCACAGAAGTCTGCTCCGACTCGTATGTCAGAGTGTGCCACCCTAACACGGAGCTGTGTCTGTGGTCAGACGAGACTAAGAGTAAGTGTTGATGTGACGCAATGCTGATGTGTTTGAACAATGTGACAGACAGGAGTGGCTCATCTGTCAATGGGCAATAAGTCAGGGACAATGCCTCAGCGACAGTCTTCATCCCCCAGCACCTTCTGCCATTGTTAGAGCCTTAAAGGCAAACCCTTTTGTTTGAGAGGAGACACAAGCATATATGCACAGAGAGAGAAAGAGAGAGAGAGAGAGAGAGAGAGAGAGAGAAGGAAAAAAAAGTGAGTGCCGTGCAGATGCAGTGTTTTCTAGAGAATTAGCCATACGAAGCCTTAGGTGCAAGACAAACAGGCTTCTTGTGCCAATTGTGTCCAAAGTTGATAGCTCTATTGTCCACCTAGAAGAATAAAATATTCATCAGGACAAGTCATTGACTCATTTTTATGTTCACTGAAAGAAACACGTCTCTCCGCTCTAACATTTCTGTGAGAACCTCAAAACACTGAGTGAACAGAAAAACATGCTCAGTATACAACAGATAACACTGCTGTTTTGAATAGCTCAGGTAGCCGGCATGTCATGACAGCTATGCCAGCAGAGTGAGGATTCTTTGGAAGTCTAAACTACAGCTAAAGTGGCATCTCAGTAATGGAGCATTAACCAGCCATGAAACTTCACTGTCCCTGTTTATGAAATGTTTTGCATGGTGACCACATCTATGGCAGTGCCCAAAACACTGCACACAGAGTGCATAATGAAGGTTTGAAATAGTCTATAAGTGTACCACTGCTCTGTTCCTGAGGGTTAGGTCAGTCAGAGCTGTTTCCTCCTATGTGTGTGTGGAACAGGGGAAAGTTGTTTTTGAATCCACCCACACATTCTCATGAAGAGGAGCCACCAAAGGGTTCTCATGAGAGGGAGCTCAATATCGCGTTATGGGAGGGAGTACAGCATCAGACTAAGTCATATCTGAAACGCTGTTGAATTATAGCAATATTGCCCATGTGAGTATCAATTAGATCATAAGCTGTCAGCACTGCTGTACATGAGTGTATGTTCATATCATGCTTTGAAGTCATGCTTCAAAGTGTGGAAAAGTATGGATGAAGCTGCATCAAAGTGTGGCGTTGCTGTGAGCTGCTGGAGTGACCCATGGGGGTAATATTATCTTTCTAGAAGCATCTCTGAACAGACTGACATCAGGGTGTATAACGCTTACAACACCCTTTTCCATTGCTACTCATGATGGAGGGTCCGGGCGGTGACGTGTTCTCATGAAGGACGGCGTCCAAGGAAAATGAGGAGCGAGCTATCCCCTCGGTGTGTGGCCAGGCGTTCTGGTCTCTCCCAGGCCGGCTGTGAATCACTGCCACCCCCCACCTCATCTCTGCCCCTCCACCCCACCTCTCAACCTCAAGCCCAAATCACAGAGTATCAGATCTGCTGACTGATGCAACTCAAAGGCTGACTTGGCAACCATGTTGTTATCACAGCTCTCTGGATCCACATTGGCCTCTGTGCAAGTTAGCAAGACTGGGCAATGGGGACTAAACTTCACCTTTATTCCAAGTGACCTGGGAATGCTCCACATTTCTAAAGGAAAAGAGAGATCATAGTGTCAAGTAGTCTACATGGATCTAATGTTTCTGACCTCTTTTCTGATTTGAAGTATTTATTGTAATTTAATCATGATAACAATAAAAACCAGAGAAATAATATTGTTTTGATAGTCTGCCCCTCTCTGATAATGTCTCTTCCCTCAGCTGTTGTAATTCTTCTCTTATGAGGGTCCAAGCTTTCTGCAATTGCCATGCCTCTCACATAATTCCAGGCGTATATCTATTGTGTTACTTATTCTTTGGATAGTTTGGAGATAAACATACAAAACAGAAACGGCAGATCTGGCTCTTCTGTTTTAGCACTTGGGAGCCTGTATCGCCCGCATGAGAACTGTACACCCTGACGTCCACACGTTCTGCACTCTCATTCCTTTCAGTCAGCGAACAACCACACAGTGCTAATCTCTTACACAGACAGTGTGTGTATACAGCATATTCACTGAGATGAAAGAATCATGGGTAATACCTCATTAGCAACATACCCTCCGACGCACTGATTCAGACCAATTTTATGAACATTTGCCCCATTCTCTTCACTGACTGCTCAGCGTTTCTGGACCTGCGCCAGAGGGGAACCCTACAATCCCCAACTCCCCCCCATCTACTGCCTCTTTGCTTTTTCCTCCCCAAAAATCCACCCCTTTAACAAGCAAGACTCGAGTGACCCAGGGAAACAGTGTAATTGCCCTCTCTGGACCCTGTTTCAACATCATGGGGGTGGGTGGTCTCTCCCTGTCCATTCTGTCTATACAATACATTTGTTTCCTCTAAAATGTGTGTCATGTGTATTGCAAGCAGGGAAACATGCTTCAACTCCTATTAGCTGAACCTGAGAAGAATGTGTTCATTCTGGTTCATTGTGCAAATAGTTACTGAATGAGGCGCTGTTGGGAAATTCTAATAATTAAACATGCGCTCTTAAGTGTAAAGTAATGGAAAGTATGATATCTTTGAGCAGATTATCTGCTGTACTTGAAAGTGCATTTTCTCAGTTTCTCTGTGTATTATGCACCAAACAAAGACATCATTGGCAGGTGAGCACATCTGCTAAGTCTGTAGGATAATTGTAACAGCCAGAAATAAGCAGATTTAAAGTTATTTTGAAAAATTGCGAGAATCCTTTTGTCCCTCTTAAAGTCCCACAGTCACCAAAACATGCAGGGTGACACAGGGCACACACAACCAGTGTCCAATCAATGGCCTGCTGTTTTATAAGCTCAATGGCGCCATTTCTCTGCCCCTCAGTCACCTACATAAAACCACTGACATGCAGCATCACATCTACTGTAAGTGTCACTTGTTTCACCTGTGCTTGATCAGTCACTTCTTTTAATGTCGGGCGACTGCGTGTTTTACAGTCTGTCCCCCTGCTGGGTCTGGCTGAGGTCTTTTGAGGTGTGTTTTGGTTGTAAACTGTACTGGAAAGTGCTGTGAAAATGCATATGGTTTGGACAGGTCTTTGGTGTGCCACCTGACTCCTGTAAAATACTCTTTCCATTACACATGAATGTACACATCATGTATGACTCAACCTCAGATGCAGATGTTTATTTATTTATTTATTTCCATGAAGGATTCAGTGGAATTCAATAACCCTATCGAACAGTGTTCAGTACTCTGAGAGTCACACCATCATGACTGGGAAGTCTCAGGTCTTAATTTGCAGTCTAATTACAAGTACTTTAAATCCTGTTTAGAGACAGCCTTTGACTTACTCAACCTTTTCCACTTATTGCCTGATTAAAGTCACCCATGCACATTTAAATGGACAATGAGGGAAATGTTTAAGCTTGATAGATGGTCAGGGAATGTTTAGTGGGTTTTTTCATTAATCTACTTCTATTTTTTGACTAATGAGTGCCACTGTACCTTTTTACCATAGTCCAGGAATTTTTATTACGGCCCAACACCTTTTGATCAGGGGAAGGACAGACTGAGCCAGGAATAAAAACAGTGTGCATGACAGTGTCCGATTCCTAGTCTATTTATTCAGATTCGTGGCAGCCTTAATTGTGTGCGATGCTGTGGAAGTTACTAGTCTGGAATAAGCCATAAAAAACCTGCTAAACTGTGAATGAAGTGCTTGATGGAAAGTGGCTTTCTTTTTCTTCCCAACCAAAATATTCTCAGTGGCAAGTAGAGACTACAATGATTACCGTAACATTGTAGATGTTTTAGTAGTTTGTTCTTGTTACTGAGATGAAACTGAATTCAACTAAAGGCAGGTATATATTGGGAAGAGTTCTTAAAAATCTGAAAAAGGAGTTAGTAAATTTGTGGAAACAGAAGCAACAAGAGTCTAGTCTGCTGAGGCCACCTCCAGGTGACTCATAAACATCATTTCTGACAACGTTTCCCCTTCCTATGATGACCCCAGAGAGGGCACCTCTGGGCTGTGAACGTGTCATAGGTCACATGACATAAATAATGTCATCATAAATAACCCTTAAACAGTGACCAATAGTTGACCACCAGCAGTTAGAGGGTTCACTGAGGAGGCTAAAAAAACTCATGACCAGCCAGTGGCAGCAAACAGTAGTCTACAGGCATCACCATCCAGGAGGGTGAAAATCACATGGCTGATAGAAAACTAGATTCCATAGGAGAGTTATTCACGGTAAAAGATTAAACTATTCAATTCATTACAAGACAGTTACAGTTGCAAAGAGCTCAAAACAAAGAGGACTTTGAGGCTCATGTGTATTTATATCTAGATCAAGCCTATCCACTTGCCCACACATCACAGTATTTATTTCATTTCTAAGCTGAGACGTCTCATACATGGTTGAGGGGACAGTGTACATGTGGGCTCTCTTCTCTCTGAGAAACCTCCTCTCCAAACAGACTGCCGTGTTGTTTCAGCCCCTCCAAGAAATAAACATTTTACACTACAGGTTGAAAAGAGCACTTAGCTCGACCCTGGTATTGTTTAATGGCACTCGGATAAGCCTGGCAGTTCAAAGGGACCACCCATAGAGCTGAGGAGATGGCTGATCTTCATGTTGTGCGGTTGGTTTATTTGTTTGGCATGTATTTACGTGTAAATGTTCGTCATGGCAACTGAATGGTTATCCAGTTCCTCAATGCCAGTTGAAAACAAAGATTTGACATGAGATAGCTAGCATAATAGGTGTATATTCTGCTGGGAAAACTGATGTCATGATCACAAAAATGCTATTGACTTTGGGAAGAATAGTACAGTTGTAGATTTTACAGAACTTTCCTCTGACTTTACAGGCTCATGTGTAAATCACCTTAAACACTGTGAAAAGATCTCAGGGAAAATGGAAAATGTAGATGATATGTAGATTATATGACTGATCATGCTCGGGGTCAGTATAATGCAAACTATCACTATTGTGCTGTGCTGGACGATAATGCTGTGTCTCCCCTCTCTTTAGTACTTGCAGTGCAGCCCTCAGGTTCTCCCTGAGTTAAAGCTGAGAAAATGGAGGATAGGTTTGCATGTCCATCTGAATCCTGTGGGTCATGTGTGTTTATTGAGGACATCTGCCATGTGTTGTGCGTTGTGGGGGCGGCGCTGGGGGGCAAGGAGAGTACATGTACACATGGAAGTGTCCCCTGCAGAGGAATGGGTGGGGGCACCCCTGATGGAGTGGGGGCTTGCTGAAGGCGAGTGTATTGTCTGGCCCTGCAGCTGTGTACTCCATGTTCTGGGTGTGCGAACTTTTATTCTGAACCCTCTGATCCTTTTCACTTGACTCCATGTAACGCAGGGCTCTGGGGATGTGTCCACCAAAAGGCTCCCCCAAATGGCTTGGACTTGAGGTTGTCCTTGGATACTATGATGTGGATACCAGTTCATGACAATTAAGATATATGCATTAAATAAATTATAATATTCAGTTCTTTTGGGCGGACAGCACTGTTTCTAAAAGAAGTCATTCTATGAATGTATCACTGACAGCAATGCGCGTCATTGAAATTTAACTGTGAAAGTACAAGACTGAAGAGTTCAGCTGTACAGTCCTTCAGACACAACAGCAGCTGATTTATAAAGCTTTATTTGTAAACATGTTCTGAAGTCTACATTATTTGCTAAATAGCAATAAATAAATTATTTCCTGGCAGAGCAGGAGTGCTGTCAATAATCAAAGGAAAAAAAATCCATCCTCAGAACACAGTCAAGACTTTAGTTGTATAGTCCATCCCATTCATATGCTATATTCCTAAGATTTTCAGGGGTGGAACTATTATCTTTATATTGATTTTGTATCCCAACAGCAAGAGATTCCAACAGCACCATGATTAGATGTCATACCATATGTAAAAATGTGATTTGCTCAGATGCTGTGCCTGGCTCTGAATTGAATTCATCAGAATGTGAATAAAGGACTTATAGTCAAATTGTATTTGGAAAGAAAATCCCTATTTCCGCATCAATAGAAACCTTTTGAATAAAGTTTTACCACCAAGAATATTGCATCTATTGTTCAGCATCAACCAGGGGGCAAGCTGTGATCGACAAAAAAGAAAAAAAAAACAGAAGAGGAAACATCCCATAGCTTTTGCACATTCTGAATATGCCCTCATTGAGATATATCTACCTACTGCTGTTGTGTACATACAGCCTGCACAAAGGGAGAAATCACATCCTCCTTCACTTAGTGTTTAAGTGGCCATCATGGCCATGAGCCTTGAGCCAACATAACCAGAGGAAGCAATGAATGTGTATGTGTGTGTATGTGTATGTGTGTGTATGTGTATGTGTATGTGTATGTGTATGTTTGTGTATGTGTATGTGTGTGTATGTGTATGTGTATGTGTATGTGTATATATGTGTATGTATGTGTATGTGTGTGTATGTGTATGTGTGTGTATGTGTGTGTATGTGTGTGTGTCTGGCATTCTGGTATGACCACCTGCTCTTTGCTGTGATGCTGTGGCTGTTGATCTCTTAATCTTTTGGACTGACTAAAACAGTTGACCCTCTCAGCATCCAGGCAAATTTCCAAAAGTATTTAGCTTAAGGATTAAGTCATGAGATCTAGAGAGAGAGGGGACTTTTGAGCCAAAGGAGGGTTGGGTCTTCCAGTGGCTCAGGCCTCTTTGGTTACATGGTGATGAAATTCAAAAGGTTTTGGTTCTAATGTGATAAGTATATGGTAGATATTGGAGTGACTTCAGGCCCCTGTCATGTCTACTTAACATAAATGGTCTGATACAATCATTTCACATCAACAGTCTACAAAAAGGACAGTTTCTCATGGCATAGAAAAACAAGATTTAATTTGGCATCATACTACGTCACCAGTGTTGGGAAAGCTTGGAAACATAATGTGTTACAATTACCCTATCTAACTATCTATCTGACTAAACAATTACCCTATCTAACTATCTATCTAACTAAACAATTACCCTCTCTAACTATCTATCTAACTAAACAATTACCCTATCTAACTATCTATCTAACTAAACAATTACCCTCTCTAACTATCTATCTAACTAAACAATTACCCTCTCTAACTATCTATCTAACTAAACAGTAGTGTAACTATTTCAATTGCTTTAACAAAGTGATGCAACTAAATAAATTTGATTACTTTTTGATTACTTTTCAACATTTTGAATGAATTTTCTCAACTGTCATACATTTTCAGTTTTTGAAACTTGGTAGAGTTAACCTTACAGCATTACTCAATACTAATTGCTGTCAAAATACTTTTAAATTCCCTCAATATAGCCACAACAGTGTCGTAATTTAACACCTCAGCACCACTTTACTGTGAGATCATGCTGATCTTTGAATAGCTATGCTTGCTAAATCAAATATTTGACATTCAACTTTTTGGTGATCACTGAATAAGCAGTTGTCTATTTGTGAGGGATTGCACAACAGTTAAGTTAATTTCTGGGCTAGACCTACATTGCAGTTTCTATCTGGCATTGCAGGCAACTGCTGCTCAGATGACTTGTAGGCTGTAGATCCAGCATAGGGGCGCTGCTACAAATTTTGGGGCCTATGACCAAAAATAATTTTGGGCCCCCCAAACATTGATTATAACATTAAAATGCTCTCCTGGGCCCCTTGTCAGTGCCTAACTCTCCCCCTCCTCGCAGTGCCCCTGATCCAGCAGCAAGTGCGTGGTACTGCCAATTCAAACATGATAGGAGAACCAATTAGACATATCAGAATTGTATCAGACTTTAAGCTGTGATTTGAGGTTGCTGTGCACAAGAAACAGCAAAACATTATTAACCACATAGCCAATGTTCCTGCAGAGGATGTTCAGATGTAACTGAAATTATAATCCTGAATATTTCCTGAAAGTAACTATAATTTAATTCAGAGTAATACAACTGATTACTGTTACTTTTATTTTGTAATTCAATCGTGTAATTGTTAATAACGTTATAATTAAATATAGAATTAAACAAAATCATTTTTCTGAAAGTGTCCATTACTCTGTGTATTCATTACTCTTTCTCTCTCTCTCTCTCTCTCACACACACACACACTTTATAGCTACTTTATACCATAGGCACTGGTGAATAAACATGTGTGAATGAGTGTAAAATCAACACAGAGAACGAATGATCATTTTTTTAAACCTAGTATGTTCACCTTTTCCCCTTGCTTGTGCAGCCTTTCTTTGTCCTGTTGGCTGTTACATCATGCCCATACTGTGTGGCCCTAGGGAGGGAAGCAGTCGGCTTGGAGGCTCTTACCACCTGGCTTTGGGCAGGCCTGTTTCCATGTGCAGTCAACAGCACATGTATGCAGATAGCATCAGAACCATCCGACTGATAACTGACTTGCCACCAACGAAGACCTCTCTCTATCTCACTCTCACTCTCTCACTCTTTCTCTCTCTCTCTCACATACTTTTTTCTTTGGATCCAATGAAATAATACACATTTCACCTCCCAAATGATGCTGACATGTTATAAATAAAGCCGTAAACTCTAGCATTATACCAACATAACAATCTACAGTGCCAGTCTTGTCCTCGGCTAATTGTGCATATTTCAGGTTTCTCGTGGGACAGCGAAAAGGAGGCCCGGGCAGATACAAAGGGCCACTGGTGCTGGCGTGTGACGCTGTGGAAGGAGTCCAAGTCCGACCAAGATGGAATTTGCGATTACCACCAAGAGCCTGAACTTGCTCCCTCCTTTTCTGCGTGATGCCTATCAGTCATCAGTCAGCAGTGTGGCGTGGCACTCAGCTATTCATTAAAGATGCTATCAGGCCAGCCAAGGCATTTGAGCTGCCTCTCAGAGGCAGCCTAAAACCAGGAACACCTCGACTATGCGTTCACCCCTGTTCCTCCCACACAAGTAGAGGCAGTGTGCTATTCTGTCCTCCATGACGCGACACGACCACAGTAGTTTCAATGCCACCACACAGGAGAAACAGGTTTTTGCTGGGTGGAATTATATAAATTTAAATAAAGATGTTATTGATGTAGTGCTAGTGATAACAGCGGGCTAGCTCATCATTTTTGTACTGAAATGAAATTGCATGAGGCCCACTAACAACATTTAAGTTGAAACATGTTGAAGTTCCCCTTTAATGATGGAACTAGTCAGTGAATACATTTTCTGAACTGAGCTTATCTGCTCGATTGCAATCCAAGGCTGTGTAGCAGCAGCAGCAGCGGCAGCAGCTGTACTGGGAAGGGCTGTGCTGGAGAGGAGAGGAGGCAGCCCAGTGGCAGGGGAACCGGATCAGAGGGTCCGACTGCACTGGGAAGGAAATGAAGTCATAGTCATTAAACCCAAGAGTAGATCAGACAATAGAGCAAGTGGAGAGGAAAAGGGGGAAAAAGACAGAATGCAAGAGAAAAAAAAAGAGAAATATGGAGTGAGGGGAGGTGTTGGGGGTGAATGCAGTGAGCTTCATTTCCCAACGCCCTTGTGTTGGCTTTCAATCATACATTGCGCAACCTTTCTCTTTTTAATGTAACACTCTTTCCAAGACAAACGTCATGGTACAATTAATCATCTACCATTATAGCCTGTTTGATTAGGAAAGGTGAGACATGGGACAGTTTCACTTTGATGTGTGTGTGTGCAGTTGTGCAGTTGTGCATGTGTGTATGCGTGTGTGCGTGTGTGTGATACTGAGGCAGACAGTAGAGCTCCCCTCCTAAGCCTGTTAATTACACCTGAGGTTAGATGTGAGGTGTGTGAGCTCAGGTCAGACCGGTGGGAGACTGATGTGTGTGTGTGTGTGTGTGTGTGTGTGTGTGTGTGTGTGTGTGTGTGAAGCCCTGGACCTGCAAGGCAGCAGAGCGTTCAGCTGGAACATCACAGCATTTTGTCAAGCATGGATCACGCCCAGCCCACATGTGAGCACTCACAAGCACGCACATACACACACACACACACACACATGCACGCACATACACACACGCACGCATGCACACACAGACCCACCCATCCACACACACACACGCACGCACAT
Organism: Tenualosa ilisha; assembly: GCA_015244755.2. Classification (NCBI taxonomy): domain Eukaryota; kingdom Metazoa; phylum Chordata; class Actinopteri; order Clupeiformes; family Clupeidae; genus Tenualosa; species Tenualosa ilisha. The sequence goes on along the minus strand of PYXC01002238.1, from coordinate 1,605,721 downwards.
GCACATGTTCACACACAGCCTAATCTGCATGTTACTGTTCCACCACCATCTCATAGCTTTATCAGATTTAACTAATAATATAGACAGTGGTGCAAGGGTCATGGACATTATATTTTCTATCTTCATAGATACACCTTAAGCCCACATTTTGATTTGATGAAACTGTTATTGAATGGTATGTGTTCATGATTCTTGGTTACCTACGATGCTGATGAATTATTGCCTGCAGACTAGGGTACGTTGCAGAAAAATAACCATTATACTCAAATAAACCACCTTTATCATGATGCACTGAATTCAGAACATACAGTATATCACAAAAGTGAGTACACCCTTCACATTTTTGCAAATATTCTGTTATATCTTTATATCTCAACAACACTATAGAAATGAAACTTTGATACAACTTAAAGTAGTCAGTGTATAACTTGTATAGCAGTATAAATGTATTGTCCTCAACATATAACCGTTAACATCTAAACAGCTGGCAAGAAAAGTGAGTACACCTCACAGCGATCTTGTCTAAATTGTGCCCAGACTGTCAATATTTTGTGTGAGCACCATTGTTATGCACTACATTAGCCACTGTCCTCTTGACCATCACCAGAGCTGCACAGGTTTTGATTGGAATCCTCTCTTACTCCTTCATGATGAAGTCACAAAGCTAGTGGATGTTAGATACCTTGTTCTCTTTCACCCTTCGCTTCAGGAAGCGCCGCAGGTGCTCAGATGGGTTTAGGTATATGACAATTGTCTTGGTGCTTACCAAGGTGCCGCCACACATGCTGGACATCATCTGAGCAAGTTTATCTTGGTCTCAGTAGACCACGGGACATGGTTCCAGTGATTTCATCATGAAGGAGTAAGAGAGGAAGAAACCTGTGCAGCTCTGGTGAATTTCAAGCCCACAGGGGCATATTGACAGCTGGGCACAATTTAGACAAGAATTCTGTCAGGTGTACTCACTTTTGTTGCCTGCTGTTTAGACGTTATTTTCAGAGGACAATAAACGTATACTGAGATACAAGCTATACAATGACTTCCTTAAGTTGTATCAAAGTTTCATTTCTATAGTGTTGCCCCATGAAAAGTTATAACAGAATATCGGCAAAAATGTGTGTACTCACTTTTGTGATATACTACGTATCATACAGTGACAAAAGAAAGGCAAATATACAGGGATGAATGGACATTATATTTTGTAGTGGACATAGTTGAAAATAGTCTAGTCAAACATCAAAATCCAGTGTAAATTGTAGGGATTTAAATCTTTCTTATTGCTGGTACTTTAAGTACACCTAGCTAGGTTGCTTTCAGTATACTAAGCAAGGTTGATTTAACTACACCTAGCTAGGTTGCTTTAAGTATACTAAGCTAGGTTGCGTTTTCCCTCCTCCTCAGTCATTGTCAGATTTGGTCCTCTCTTTGGAGAGTGATATCAGCTCCCCAAGACAAACATTAAGCATTGTCTCTGGGCCTAAAGAGGGAGGGATATCCTCTGTTTATTTGCTTTTTACTCATCGGGAAAGAAGGAGGGAAGGCAAGAAGGGGTGAGAAAGAAAGAAAGAGAAAGAAAGAGGAATGATCTAAGCTCACTTTGACCTGACTGTCCTGAGGCATAAAGAAGAAAGGAAAAGATGGCTAAGGAGGGCTTCCAGGGCAGGCGTCTCCAGCCATTTTTCCTCTGAGAGCTACTTTGACAAAATCAATGTGGTCGAGAGCTACTTTACTATTTTATAATGGTGTTACTAATAGGCCTGGAGATCAATGTCAAAATCCTTTACTATCTTACGCACCTACAGCACAGTGCAAACACTCATCTGAAGTGTGAGTGTTGCCTTTATTTTCCATAGTAGCTAAACCTAGTGCTAGTGCTAGTGCTAACACATTACCAACATCAATTCCCCATCAGAGAGCAATAAAACTGAGAGGATGTTTGATTTGATTTCATAAAGATTTTAACAGGGTTAATACCTTTTGTGACTGTGTTATGAGATGTATTTACATTTCCTTTGACCGTTTAGAGAGCTACTCTTAAGCTGGTGGCGAGCTACTGGTAGCTCCTGAGCTACCAGTTGGAGACTGCTGTATTAGGGTATATCACAAAGAAACATAGCATAGCATCTCATCAGTCAAATCACAGCATAATCTTTTTATTTGGTGTCACAAGAAGTAAAGTCAACCATACTCAATTAGATTCAACCCTACTCTAGCTGGGGTCTGTGGAAGGAGGTTTATATGCACACACATCAGTCTTGGTAATAGAGCACAGAGCTCCCTTTTTACACACACACATGCACGCACACACATTTAAAGTTCTTTCAAAAATCATCTTTCCAGTCACTCTTTATGATATCCTATGAAGCTAAAACTCCCAAGTAAAGACACAACTGGAATGTTATGAAGAAATGGAAGTGTTCATAAAAAATCCAAATGTGGTGAATTACATTTCAAGGAAACCTACTGGAAAATCGTTTACATAATGAGCACAATGAATTAAAAAGCATAATTTTAGAAATGGCAAAGATTTACAAAAGTGGTCTGTCCATTTTAATTTGCGCTGAACCACATGAAGCAAGGCTTCTGCTAATTCAGTGACAGTATATAAGACCTACAATCTGCAGTAAATACACAGGCATTGTGAGAGAACTGGTGAAGCTTACATACTCGTGTAGGACATGTCAGAATGCTAAAATCAAGGTGAAAAATAAAACCCATTAGTGTGAGTATACGCTGACTGGTGTGTTAGTGTTGTAACTTCAGCAGGTTTGTGATTGGAGCACTGTAGCCAGTGTGTAGCTCCAGTGATGTGGATGCACCGGTGGAGGAGGAGGCGGCTGCCTGCGGTTTCATGCTCTGCTGGCTGTGTATCTTACGGCGCCTGGAGTCTGCGCGGGCTGTGAGTTAGATGTTCAGGCCTGGTCGGTCCCTGGGAGGAGATGTGTAAGCGGTGTCTAATCATGTTTGACTTGGCAGACATCACCAAAACTCTCGGAAAGGGGTGTGGAGAACAATTAAAAAACATAACACAAGTCAAAACAAGTTTAACTTCAACCATTTGTGTGAAAGAAAACATGGTGTCTTGTAATTAGTCCGTCAGCTAAAATATGCTATCAGTCTGCCTCATACATTACAAAGATAATCATAAATCATTATAATTCCAAAATGACACACCATTGTGTATTACAAATCATGATGGCTGTAAACACACTGATATTAAAAAGCATGCGTGTTCCCTGTCACATCATTATGTCTAATAATGGTTGTTAAAAAAAGGGTTTTCTTTTATTTGAAAAACTTTAAACTCTCTGTGGGTCTGGGTGTGTTGTAGTAGTGTGTGTCTGTGTGTGTGTGTCTGTGTGTGTGTATACGTGTGTGTATGTAGCGCTTATTTAAGTCCAAATTGTATCTGTTCAGAAAAGGGGCTGAGTGTGAGAGCTCAGACTCTGTCAGACTCTGTCCAGTCACAACTGGCTACACAGTATGTTTATGTGCCAGCGACTGGGTGCATATCTGAGTCAACTCTTACTCTCCCAAACATGTGCCGATGACACAGAAGCACAGACACAACTGTAGAGACTATCTTTGCTGAGAGAAATTTGCAGGGGGGATTTCTGTGGAAGGTGAACATCTATTGACTCAGAACCTATAGCTGTAACACAAATACCTCTCCAGTGTCCAACCACACAGACACAGACACAGACACAGACACCAGTAAACAATTGCAAGCAGTCTCATCTTCTTACTGTCATTATTTGCTCTGTCAGGCCCTGTCTCGGGGGGGCTGGGACTTGGCCACCTAATGGCATGCCATCATTCAGGTAAAGGTGTTTGCCATTGGATCGTCTTACGGCTCCCTTTTACCTGGCTGGGGCTACCGGACTCGTCTCAGCAAACAAGGTTTTAGCTTTTAGAGGAGACCTCCCTCATGCCAGTGCCACAGCTCGGGACAATGTGAATTTCCACTCCAAGACAAAGAGGAAGCATTAGTAACAACCTGGCTTTAATGGATGATGTAGTTGCTTATGATTAGTTGGACCCATTTTGAGGACTGGCAAACAATGAAATGGAATGCAATGTAAAAACTAGGGTATATGTAGTATATGTAGAGTAATCCTGACGTGGTATACTTGTAAAGCTTGTAAAGTGTGGCATACTTGTAAAGTAGCAGCTATTTGTGGATTTTCTGTAAAATGTAAGTGGCCCTTAATGCATGTTGCTCAATTGACCCAAAGGCTCGTCTATTCAAATACAAAAAGAAAAGTAATTTTCTTATACTGAATGAGGTCAGCTTCTACAATGCACACAGGCAGCTCTTTCCATTGCATATTTATACGAGTGAAAAACAAAAAACAAATAGTAGTTTTAAGACTGAGGTCTGACTGAGCACACTGCACTTTTTCTTAGTCCCACACTATGAGTTTTCTATTACAACTTCAGTGATGATTCCGTACACTCTATTTATTCACCAACGCATGCAGAAGTAGGCCAACCTGTAAAACTGTGTACACATGTGTGTATGTTTCAGTGTGTGCACACGTAAAAGTTGTTTGCTTGAATGTGCACGTGTGCATTCCATTCCAGGAGTCACTAATGTAAAACTGATTAATTGTGTGTGTATATGTTCGTGTGGGACACAAGACGAATAACCATAGTTTAATGCTCACTCTCACTCCCTCTGTGTGTGAATGTGTATGTGCATGTGTTAGTGTACGTGCGTGTGTATGTGTGTGTGTGTGTGTGTGTGTGTGTGTGTGTGTGTGTGTCATGCATGTTTGTTTTTATGTCCGTGTCTGGTTGTGTATATAACCAGAAAGCCACGTACAAAAGCATGATTGATGAAGTTCAGCTTTGTGGGTCCATTGCTTTTTGTGACAATGTCCGTCAAGATGTTCCTATAGCAACCGCACAGTAAATACCATCCAAGCAGCTTCAGCCCTGAAATACCCTGAACCTTAGCTGTGCAAACATCTTCTTATGCTGACTCTGCACTTGCCTCAAAATAATCTCTCTAGTTCCAAGTGCTACACAATTGTAAAGTAGTTTGCAAATTGAGACAAGGCAAGACTTTCATGTATGTTTCATCAAACAGTTAGACAACAACCTAAAGCAATCAAACACATCATGCAAAACAAGAGGTGACATTATGTCATGGTTTATTTCTGTGCAGTGGCTGATATAGACTGAATAGTGTTCAGCAGCAGGAAATAGACAGTAAGCCTATTCTATGAACCCCCCAAAGCTGCCTTGCAGTTCTACATTCACTTCTGACTAGCATCACATAATGGGCCTATGACCAAAGAAGACCCATTAGATATTTCAAACTGTGAATTTAGAGTGCCAAATTAGTTGGAGCTTTGCATAAAAACACAAAACTTTCAGTTGAAAATTAGAAAGACACTTACGTTTATCATGGTTCAAAGAAATAGCATCAAAATACATAACTGTCCTTAGTCTACTCATTTGATGTTAAATAACACGTTCATTAGGGATTCTGTGTATTTACACTACAGTACATGGAGTGCTTAAAACCATTAATTCTGAAATTTTTCCTTGTTTTTGGTCAAGTTCTCCACATTTATAATCACAGTGGCTCAGATTCATTCCAGGAAAGCGTGATATCCCTAGATATAAAGTGACTTAACATTTATTTAACTTACATCCAATGTAGCAACTATTTCTAAATCGCCCTCGAAATACAGCCCTCTGTGCACAACACTGAGCAACCCAAAGTGATTAATGGATTATTGCCCTAAACAAACTTGTTCAAGCACAAGGTTAGTCGCAGCTGTGCTTCCTCTATGATCAAATCATTCTTTTTTAATTTGACAGTTGTAAAAAACTCATAGCGAGATGAATATCAAACTCAAGACCCTCTCCCATCTTCAATAGCCTACCCTTAAAAGGGTAGCCCTGATTTGAATTTTAACTCTTATCGACATTATCCTATCCGGTTTTGGTACAATGCCCTAAATAAACCTATAATTGTAGCATTATATTATTCAATATTTGACTGTAAAATTCTATATTTATTAGAGATTGCATTGCCTTGGGTTACAACTAACATAGTTACAACTTCGCCCATTTTTCAGGTTTAAATTAAGCTAATTTAATTCATAAACTGATGTTCAACTAATTCAACTACTACTACAATGACTATTATAGCCTAGTAATATCTTTCTTGGTTTTCGTAATAAACTACGTGTAGCTACATTCGTCGACATAAGTCCTTAGAGAATTCAAGAATAAAACTAAAAATCAAAACTGGATGAATACTGTTACAGTACTTCTTTACATCACATAAAACTGCTGCAGAGAGGCTGCACAAAGTGACTGCATTTACAGTCTACCATGCATATTGCCATTAGCTGAACTCAGTCAAGTACAAGTTTTAGATTATTTGCGTTCAACTCAACCCAAGCGTTGAGCCAACTAGTCTAACAAAAATAGGCTATGTATTTGAAGAAGTTTTGCAAAGCACAAAATATAATAACATCGAAAACTGGAATTTGTTGCTGAAAGAGGCTAAAGCGCAGATGATACAGGAACAAAAGTTCAGGCATTACAGTTTACTGAGTGATAGCCTACTATGAGATAACATCTCTAGAGGCGCCGTTCAGTGAACAGCACCATTAACTGCAGTTTGCGTAGCGCAAATGGGAGGAGAGCAACATGGTGAGATGAAAGTAAAAATAATTAATTTTGTATAAAGGATCTTGGTCTACGTGAATTATCACCGCATACAATCTTCATTAGGGGCAGTCTGCTTTTGTGTGATGTAATCTGCAATCCAGTTTCACAGGTTGGTAAATAGTGAAAATAGCATGAAATATCGAAAACATTAGAGATATCCTTTCTTTTTACATACCTTTATTAAGCATATTTACAAAGGAATTTATTTAGAAAATATATATAATAAACCTTTCAAAAATAGTTAACATTTACAGACATGCTCACTAACAATACATTCTGGCTCCTCAGCTTGACAACCTTTTGTTTGGCTTTGATGCATGCATGTTCACAAGCAAATTAGGTAACATTTTCCATGACCAGCTGCGACCATAAAGTTCTTTACTTGCCACAAACATTTGTATTGTGCCACCACGTGTATTCTTTCTGGCAAGTCTTAGGATGGATCAGTCAAAAACAAGACCCCTGCAAATATTGCAGAAATTCAATTCAATCCTGCCGTCCTGTCTTTCGAAAACGTTTGAGGGGGAAGACAAAAGTTATATTCGTCTTCACCAAATTGGCTTACTACCTCTTAACCTACTAAAAGGCATGAAAGTGCGTGTCCAAAATCTCTTTTCCTTCTCCTCGGTAGCATCTCTGCTCAGGATTACACGAGAATGTTCTGCAGTTAGGAACCTGAGGTAGTGAGCGCTAGCCCGTGCACGCTACTCAGTGTCTCGTGCTGGTGCTTGCTCAGAGGACTCGGAGGTTTTCTGTTTCCGGCTGAAAACAAAAGGGAAGCGTTTATGCGGTAAATAGGTCGTAACACTCTCCTTCAAAATTATCATGAAATATACTGTCGATTAACCTCTTTGTAAACCTATATGGCACCTGTCAGAATTAGCTTAATGGGGACTTCTTTTTGACAAGTTCATATTTATTTTGTCAGAATCCAGATGTACCGATTGAGTTCTGTTAATATTAGGCTACATCGTAAACTATCAAAATGAGCATTGTATAGTGTGTCACTACAAGTCAAGTGTGATTTCTGAAGAATATTGCTGCTGGACATAGATCCAGAATGTCAAGATGCGTTAATTTGCGCTCACTCTTTAACCGATTAAGGCCCATTATGGGCCTTGATCAATTTACGTGCGGTCTGTGCACGCAGATGCACAGACCGTGGTAACAGTATCATTTAGATAATCTTGTAAACAAGTGATTGTTTCTGAATTTTAACTGCCAGAAACAACATTTTTAAATCAATAATTTTACTTAAACAGAGACACAATCTCAATCACAATCACAATTCCATATGGCTGAATAAGGAGGACAAATGTCGCATGTCAATAAAACCAGCTGTGCCAAACGGAACAAAACTATGCATCTTACCTTCTCGTGAGGAGTGCTTGAAGGCCATAGGTGAGTGCAGGTTTGGCGCATGCATGGCTGTGGCACTGTTGGGATGAGACAGCGTGGCTCCTTGGGACTGCCATGGATGTCCAGTCACATAACTACCAGCTGGCCCACCATATACCCCATATTGGTTGGCTGGCGAGTATGCACAAGCTTGAACATAACTGGACAGGGATGACGAGGACTATGGCAGAGAAATCATACAGCAAGCGCAAGTTAGTGTACATCCGGAAGCCCAATTTGTATTTGATTTTTCAGTGAAATCATTTTCCCATCAGTGCAAAGTGCTAAATTCATTGACATTCTAAATATCTTAACATGTATGTGTTTTCGAGCCTTTTTCCAAGGCGTCTTTAATACTTTCATTCATACTTTTAGTCTAAATCATTTTGACCTCACAGTTTTGTATAAAACGAACTTTTTAGAGCCTATAAATGTGTTAGTTTCTGGAATCTAGCACTTGCAATATAGGCCTAAGACCAGAACTTAGCCTCATTTTGTGCGTCATACCATATCGGCTAAAGAAAAAAAAAAAACTTGTCATGGGCCAACACCGTGATTACACCCAGATTATCTTGGTTATTAAACGAATTTAGAAATTACATATAACCTACAACCGTCCGTATTTTTTTAAGCTTTTTTATTTTGACATGTGCCGTACTTCTTGTTGGTGTGCTACCTAAAATGATCACCTGCGCTTCCATCCTTAACACACCAAACATACTAATTTTATGCATCCTCAAACCTACTTCAATAGCAATAATTAATTTCAGAGACGTGGAAGCACCTTCTTAAGGTAGGCCTTTACATAAGATAAGATCTTTCGAGCTATATTCTTAAAATGTGGTGAAAGAATAAAAGGCACCTTTACTGAGAAACACACCCAATTCCACCAAACACAAAAACTGAATTCTAATAAGTCAGAAACTCGACAATAGTAAAGTAATAATGAGTCCATTTCCCAACAGAAGGCGAAAAGCCCATAACATCAATACTGCATTTGTATGCGATGTCTTGATGTCTATTTTGAGACAGGCCTACATAGAGAAGCACTGCCTACTCTTGTTACCTGTGGATATTTGATATCCGCTTCAATAGGTGACTTTTCAATGCCATTGATGGCGTGCGCAGATGGAAATGTGGCTCTGTTCACGTTAGTCCAGTCCTCTAACTTCGGCTGGTAACTGTCAGCTCCAGCAATAGCTATGAAAGAAAACAGGTTTAATTCTAATTAGTCGAACGAATATCTACAAATATCTAGCTTTAATATCTACAATGAACGACAGAAATGGTTGGTGGGTTAAACAAGTGGGCTATGTATTTAAAGGTGTGTGTGTGTGTGTGTGTGTGTGTGTGTGTGTGTGTGTGTGTGTGTGTGTGTGTGTGTGTGTGTCTTTAAAAATAACGCTCAGACATCAAAACATTTGAGCACATGCACACACTGTGAAGCAAGTACTGTGGCAAATATCTAGAAATAAATATAATGAATAAATATATAGGCCCACATAATATGCGTAATATTTTAATTATTTTAAACTGCTACCTATCAGGCAACAGTTTCAAATGGAATTTCAGAAATCAGATGCCAGTGGGCCTGAGCCTTGGTCCTGAAAAAGTTGGGACAGTTGTGCTATCTATTAAACATTATGTATTTTCTGAAGAGCAACAAGCTAAAAATGCATTAAATAGCTTATAGACGATGGTAAACATGACAGAGTAAGTCTATTGGCTATGTAGATCTAAAATTAGAGGTAACACGTCAAATATACAGTGGTAGGGGCTAAATGTTTTTGTAGTTTTCCACCGTCTTTTCATACTGAACGCCAACTCGTGATTTACAATCATAACTTTTGAAACTGCCAGAGAAGTGCGATCTCGTTGTGTCTGATCTCATATGAATTACACATTTCTAAACAATCTGTAGGCTGCAAAGACAGAGATGGTGTGACTAGTGGACAGAAACTATTTCTGGAATTAGTAAAACAAAAAGCAGTTAGAATGCGTAAACAAACCTGAAGGATCCATGAAGGCTCGTATACCTAGAAAATTGCTAACAGTGTGCATCGATGACCAGGCCCGTGACAGACTGACGTGCCCTGTTGCCACTGGCACTCCAGGTGCGTTTCCCAGTTTGTTCCCGGTAGGAGACATTGTATTCGAGTAAGAGTAAGGATACATATGGTTGTATGGTATCTGTGGAGGTTGTGGCTTGCTGTTTTCATACTGATTCGGTTGGGACAAATTGCCAATCTTGTTCCGAAGTATTCGGCTAATGGAGCTGACTGAAGGAACGTTGTATTTGTCGCAAACTCCATCTGCAAGAAGTCTGTCACGGATTTCCCAAGCAAATATCCCAGGGTCCGACTGCTTGTACTCCCTAATGCTTTTTACCACGTTTGGCGTTGTTACTCGTGGTTTACTGCCTCCAATTGCACCGGGTAAAATTGAACCCGTTTCGTTGTACCTCGCCAAGATCTTGCTCACACAACCATGCGAAACGCGCAGTTGTCGACTGATGTCACAAGGTCTTATTCCGAGCTGGGCCAGCTCTACTATTCTTGCTCGGATAGCATTGGGAAGAGGTCGGCCATTAACAAATACACCCCCGAGCTGATTGACTTCTCCGTATGTTTGATCTGTTAAAAGAAACAGGTACAGTTGATACAGAGTTGCAAAACAATAACGTCATGTCGGCTACCGCACTCTCATCAATAATATTATGGACATGTTTTTCTCTTTTGTCTGCACGTCTAGTTATAATACATTGGACTGATCTCTCAACCCGGTACATGCTATTGCAAAAAACGTGGAACACTAGACTAGAACACTAGAACACTAGACTAGAACACTAGACATTTTCACAAACCACAGTGTAGCCTAAAGTAGCCTACAGAAAATACCAGAATGTGATAATGCAATAATCATTCAAAGCCAAAGCAATGATTCTGGGCATCTTTGCTTGTGAAAAACGAAGTCTAGTGTTTCTCTGCTTATTAGATTCAACTGCATACAATCCAGTTGATTTAAAACGTACCCATTAGTGCATGCTCTCCTTTATCCACGTTTACAGCTAATATCCAGGCACTGGTCCTTGTGTCTGAACATGGGGACAATACTGCTGGAGTGTTCCAGTCTGTAGTGCTCTTCTGTATCCCTTTTAAACGAGCTGACAATCAGTGATTCAAGGCGAAGACTCCTGTGATCTTTGCCCCTGAAGAGGAAAAGTGTCCATCTCATGGACTGAAGTGTGCTCAGATTAATTTGACGCCTTATGCACGTCAGTCTCTCCAGTTACATTTTTGTTCTTCAATTTCATTGGTCCTCTCTAGCATACACGCAGTCATTTCCTGTATCTGACTGCTCCCCTTTGAAAAGCACCACTTCACTGAGAGGAAGTTTGCCTTACATCAATCAATGTACCCTGTGCTGCCAAATCAGGCACAATTTATGCCTTTTGACTATTCCACGAGACTTCTTAGAGGTCTCCTCTCGGTTTTGTTGGCAAGAATTTCATGAAAAGTAACCTCAGGCATCGCGAATGGTGTCAAATGTAGGGGTAAGAGCCAGTGAAGTCTACAGCACTGATCTAAAACGCACAATTTCACAACTGTCAAGATGAGCAATGAATGATAATCGATTCGAGATTTAAATCCATTTTCATATCCTCGATTTTTTTAAATTATTTTCACAGATGACTTTGAACCCGAAGTCGGAGTCCAGTTCAGTTAACTGTAACAGTCCGGGCATTTTCTTAATTATAAGCCTACTGCTGAATTCATTGTGTAGGCTATTAGTTAATCGAAATGTGGTGTTTGTTTGCATAATAGTTACACCAGAGATAGTTTAGAACCGTCTCTCTCTGGTTACACGTTGCATATGATGGAACCTTATTGGTGACCTGTTGCGTAGGCTACATAACCTTTGCCGAGCTCATGAGGGCAGTCGGCGTTAAATCATTTATTATTTCATTTTACATGTATTCAATTTATTTCATTTCGATGAAAAGCCTCTTTAATGTGGAAATATAGACTATGAGTTATATTTTCAACATGTAAAGCTCATAGGGTGAACTGCAATCGTTATGCTATTAGTAATTAATTACAATGAACAGATTTCACATGGCATTCAGATGTACAATATATGTAGTTGTTTCAACAGCAGACATTAGTAAATAAATGATGTGCTCATAAACGTACATAAAGAACATAATTTCAGTGCAGACTAAACGTTGCATTCAGCTTATGCCATGTGAAACAAATCTATCAAAAGTGGATTACCTCTGTGTAAATGTAGGCCTAATTGTGTCAAATATAAAACAATGTTATAATAATGTGTCCTCCTGTTTTCTGTATTTACATTGACACCTGAAAGAATGCCACCCTCCTAAGATCAGTAGCCTATGCGTTGCCACAGAAATGCTAAAGGGGAAGGTACCCCACAGCGTCTGACACATCAGTGCTGGTGTTGTTATCTATCAAGCAGCGAATTCAGTCCCGGTCCGGCGTGGATCTGTCAAATCAGGGCCTCATTGCTAGGCCAAGCCACAAGGTCGTGATAATGTTACATTTGTTCTCATAATTACGCTCTGAATTTTATTTAACATCGCAAAAATGCTTGCTTTGATAATTGAAACAGACCTGATATTACCTACAGTGTGTGCGCAATTGTGGGTGATAATGAACTTGTGTTCAAACCAAATACCTGCCATGCGTAGATCTGTTAACAGCCGATAATGTGGTTATGCTTGACACCAAGATCTTGTTGGCCCTTATTTTATCATCACAGGAGGCCATTCAAGGCAGCGGTTCATTTTGCGACTCTTAAGAAATATTTTATGTAAAACATTTTAGGTAACAGGCTTCAAATTAAATTAAATAGTATACTATCTATTGGAGTAAACTTTTTGGGCATGCTTGCCTTAATTGAGCCGTAATTCAATAATGACTTATGTGTTTCGGGAATAGAAAAGAATGCTCCTTTGATCACAGCGTTAAATTATAAGGACCGTTGCCCCTTTTAATTTGCCTTTCATTAACACCTTGCAAAGTCAATCAGCTCTACCTGCCCCATGGTTCGTTACTCGTATACAGTGTTTGTTCACAAACATTTGTTTCTCGTTGCAGGGTGCAATGGAAATAGTCCATCATCATTGGGCAACCCAGACTAATTTGTTTGACGTGTAATCGTGCCTGAAACGCGCGTGCCGCTGTCACGTATGAGTAGGATATGACTCGTGAGGGAAAATCTACAACTTTAAATCATTTTTTAAATTTACATTCCATACTGCATGTGTTTGCGTCATGTGTATAACTATGCAATTGGGCATGGTTTTACAAGAGCACCAAGCGATCCCTAATTTAAGCGTGCAGGATTTTTTTTTTGACGAGGTCAATTGGCCTGCATTCTGATTCTTGTCAAAAACTCTGCTTCTTGGTAAGGCAATCAATCTGTAGGTGCATCAGAGGTTTCCTCTGAAAACCTTAAACAAGTACCAGAGCACCACTTAATGAAAAACAGGTCTAAGATGCTAAGCGATTAACTGATATATAAAATAGTAGACTTCATAATTAACGAAAGAGTTGTGTTAGTGCCAATACCCCCACGATGTATTTGTTTGTTTTATAAGTTGCCGCAAATTGTGGAAATGTTATCGATTAAGAAAAGAAGATGTTACACTGGGTTTATCGTGATTAAACCATGCTGGTGTAGATTTTAGCTCTTGTTATACATCTTACATCTTAGATCTTGTTATCCTCTCCCTGTAGTGGTAAAGCCCTGAACATGCAGAACATGGGTGGATCTCTCACACAATCGGCACTGGATATTAACCTTCATTAATCGAGGTTAAATCCATGGAAGCCATATAAAGTTCAAGATTCCGAGGCATTGCAGGTTTATTGCAACCAACTATCGGCCAGTGTGGGGCTGCTCAGCAGAGCATTTTCTCGCAGCCCTCAAGGTTCATATAAAAGTGGTCATGACTATGGATCAGACCATCTGTTTCTGTTCTATTCCACACATCTCCTATTGCCGCCACTGCTTGTTAGATGAGCCATCTCAGAACAGCATTAGCGCAGGATCCAGCTCAATGGCAGAAATAGGGAAAACAGATCTAGGAACACATTCTTTTTATAGCTATTGTTAATACCTCATTCTCTAATTACACCTCACATGTTTGGATGATTCCCTGGTTTGAGAACATAAAAATTCTAGAAATAGGAGGCCAATGTCAGCCAGTACTGCGCTGGATTTGTGGCTTATCGCATGCTGTGACTGTCAAAGCAGTAGCCATACGCAGAACAGCTATAATTTAGAGTTTGGAAATGGCATAAGATGAGGGTGGCCAAATATTGCCATAGGCTTCAGCAAGTATAGACCAGTGCTGTCATATGGTTGAGTACAAGGAAGATACATGAGTGTGTGTCAGCAGAAATGCAGCTTGTGGGGACAAAGAAGTTATATTATGTGTGCTAAATAAATAAGAAAACAAACTTTGGCTGTAGTATTCAGTTGTGTACAGTTCTCTGCCGTTTTTAATTTTTTTTAACGATCGAAATGTATGACGCAAAACCTCAATAGCTGTTTGTGGCCTGAGATATCTAAGAAAACTGACAAGCTACATATTTACAGAGTTGTTTCATTACACTAATAATGAAGTCGAGGTTATGATGAGTTGCCTGTTTGGAAATGAAGAAAGCATGCACAGAAACACAGACACACATCCTTCAGTGTTACTATTATCTGTTGGCCAACAGGTTTACCACATCAGAGCGCTGATGCATTTGAGGAACTTTCACAACTTTCCCAAGATCAAAGGCGTTTGCGGAGCTCTGGCAGAGATGTGATAAGAACAGCTGATCTACAATTTGATGGAGATATACCTCTTTTCACTCAATGCCCAAACACTGATGCAAATATATATATATATATATATATATATATATATATATATATATATTATAATATTAACCACCTATGATTTTATATTCCAGTAAAAATAAAATTGGTGTCTATTCACGACTTCAAGAGGGAAGCACACGGGGATAAATGATTATTTATAAATTATATTTCAACAGCAGCCTATTTTTGGTAGAGGCAAAATGACAATTAAGTAAGAGAGAATAAGTCTTATATTAAGGGCCATATAAAACATTATCAAGAAGCCTGATCCTACTGGGGAATTACTATGAAATTCCATAACGTTGAAGTGTTGATATAGCGTGTATCACACATTGCACAGATAGGTATTTGTGAGCTCTACTACAACATTGATCTTACATGGCTTTCATTACACTGTGACTTGATCCCTAAACAAAGGTGATTAAAAGCTGCGAACACAATCAGACTAATTTGCAAGCAGGAGAAAAGCAAACAGCTGCAAATACTCTGTATCTTAGCAGCTGTATTGCTAAAAGAGAATCCTGAGAATCCTTTTTTGGCCCATACGTCTATATTTTATATATGCCATTCAAATAATAGAGGACCAAAATTAGAGGATGAAGAAATGAATGGGATATTAGACCCCCATTAAAAAAGATTCCAGGTATGTATCACTCATCAGTGTTTGTTCACTGAGTTCAACTTTAAACAGCCTTCTCTTTCAGCAACTTTTTGTCTCCTTTGGCCAATAAAACTGCTTAAATTCCTGTAAACCTTATCCAATGGCACCCTCATCTGGCTAAACCTAATTACAAAGTCATCTTGAATTTGCAAGCTGCTCTGAAGGTTGAAAGTAAGTTGTAGCAAGCAAAAAGTCGTATAAGCAAGAACGAGCAAGCAAAATGCTTTAACCTCCTTTATGAGAAATGTGTTGTAATAACAGGTCCTCGCGATGTAAGCCTTATTTAGTTTTTTGGACACAATTTCCCCTATTTCCAAATTGCTCTGTTTATAGCCTACATGCAGATCATCATTTTTGAATCCGTTCGTAAAGCACGTCTCCCTTAACTTTAAGCGTTTGTTTATAATGTTGAATAGCACCATGAATCAAAAAATAAAAATGTCGGGTGTAAACTCAATCGAGATTACCTAAAATCCGTAGTAGTAGTAATGTAAAGATTATCCACATGATGGCGCTCTATCACAACATAACTGCAGCTGGACAGGCCTCTGAAGAGCAGTGGCGTTTATCCAAACATGCAGCGTTGACTACAGAGGGTGCAGAGTTTGAACATATCACACGAAGGCAGATCAAATGAAAGCCCTTGGGATTTTTTGGTGATTTGAAAAGGGAAATTTACGTAGAAAATTTACATTTTTTATTCATAATGTAGCCTAGCATATACAGCAGAGGCATGGGCCTATGTCTCTAGAGAAAATAACATATTTACTAAATTAGAAGATAAATAATTGGGATCATTTGAAAACTTTGTCTTAGGCTTGGTTCAATTGCTTTCGATTAAACTGACATTTAAAGGAACAAATAAGAATTCGCTACATTTCCCACGGTTATTGGATGCCTACACGAACATGTTCAGTTCTCGTTTGAGTCAGCAGAGTTCGCCAAAGGATTGCAAGTCAGCAGCAAGAGAGACAGAGGCATCTGGAGATCAGGATCGTAAGCGTGCGTCTTAAGCTGCCTATTTGCAAAACCGAAATTGCTGTGTTCAAACAGATCGTTCACGAACTGGAATGGAAAAGTGAAGAAAACAGACGCTGGTAGCCTGCAGGCTAACTATGACCTGGCAACAGACGAGGAAAGTAGCCTACTCTTTGCAAATAACCAGTGTAATAATGTCTTATAGGCCTAATTAGGGATGTAAACGACCAGACTAGGCCTAATTGTTATGGTTAACAGATGACAAGAGATAAAATAATGAAAAGAGTAAAGTTAGGCAGTTGTTGGACTGAACATGGCTACAGTATATCCCTACAGTGTGTTAGGTAATCAAGGTATGTAGTAGGCTCGTGGTAGGCCTATGACATCCTCCAGAGCATTCTCCTCCCCATTTCAGATTTTTTTGGAACTATAGGCGTGTGTGTGTGAGAGAGAGAGTGAGTGAGTGAGTGAGTGAGTGAGTGAGGGAGTGTGTGTGTGTGTGTGTGTGTGTGTGTGTGTGTGTGTGTGTGTGTGTGTGTGTGTGTGTGTGTGCGTGTGTGTGTGAGTGTGTGTGTGTGTGTGTGTGAGAGAGAGAGAGAGAGAGAGAGAGACAGAGAAAGAGAGAGAGGAGGGGGAATCCCAAATGAATGAAGAGATAGCCGATTGAAAGCAGCTGAATACCATGACAACTAGGAACAACCTCAGATTTATTCCAATCGGTTAGGGTGCATTGTAAGGGGGCGTCAATCATCTATTATGTCGTCCCCGAAATAAATGCAAAACTTGATCCTGCACAAAAACTTTCAACAGGAGCCGGACATTTGTCTACACTCCTGCCTTTGTTCGCAGCTTAGCAATCGGTTTGTATTTGTGTTTGCTCGGTCCGACCACCCAGGATGCAAAGAAGACTAGCTGAAAACGGGCTGCATTGTCACCCACGTCACATAGGCTTATAGCATGAGCGCAGAGGAAAGTGAAATAAGAAAAGCTCCAGAGGAAAACTACTGCAGACCTCTCTCTCAATCACACACACACACACACACACGCACACACACACACACACACACACACACACACACACACACACACACACAGTGATGGAGTAAATGGAAAAAAGGCGAAGGGGAGACATGTATGTATGTGTGTGTGTGTGTGAGTGAGTGACAGAGAATGCATATTTCATGTATCAGTGGAAATCACTTTGCATTTCTCTTAAAATACATTATTATTAAAATTAAATAATAAATTGAAAAAATTAATTAAAAGAAAAAAGTCTCCATCTTCCATTAACGCATTACACCCTTAAATTTATCATAAATAATTCTGCGCTTTAACCTCAATTAGAAGAAACTAAATAGAAACAAAAGTAAAACTACATATAACTGCAGTAATACATAGGCCTAATATAAAGATTCTAATGACACCAAGAGATGCTGCATAATGAAAAACAATGTCTAATTAAACATGCTGGCTGTTGGCAGCGTCGACTCTAAATTTGTAAGCATAAACGTCTTCCATAGCTTATTTATTTCGTCAAGACAACACACAGATATTTGAAATTCCGTTTGTATCATTAATTGGGAGCGACTTGTTTTTAATTGCTATGATAATAGCACAGGACGAGAGAAAGGACAGAAGGATTGGAGTGATAAGACACTTATTGTTCCTATTCTCAAACAAGAGTCGATGGCGCTCTGTTTATACTCCTTGACTTAAGCCTGAATCAAAATATTGACCCAAAAGGGTTTTATGAATTGGCCACTTGTCAAATTAAACAACTGAATTTTAATATGGTCAACCCATTAGTTAACTACATCTTTTGCGTCAATGAAAACATTTTCTCAGCAAAAAACACATCCACTTAAAACTGCAGGGTTTTTCGTATTCGATGAGCACTTAAATTGGATGATGGAATCATTTCGCGCCATCTTTGCAATTAAATGTCACGTAATACCCCCTCCTCGCATTTGCGATGCATCAGTGATGGTGGCTCAAAACCCCCCAATTTCACATCCATAAACAGTCTTCCTCCACTTGACTCTAAAGATCCGCCCACACGCGGCCACACGTTTTGTCGTGTTTGGTGATGCTTCGCCGTAGCAGGTCCAGTGCTGTTGACATCGACCTTATATGGACCAATCGGTCTCGGACTGGCTGGTCTCAACTAAAGCAGAGATGGTAGCATCGCATCCATGAGTTGCGTCCTCATCAGCTCCACTGGTGTTCACGTTGGTCCTGTTCGACGCATCTATACACTTCAGACTCTGCAGTCTGAAAGCGTTTCGGAATTCAAGAAGACCTGGTTGGTTCTTCTACGAAACCCTGTTGTGATTTCTACAGATTCAGTAGTCTGCTTTCCATCTCCTATTAGGAAAAATGTCATTGCGCAACACAAAGACGGGGTTCTCCGTGAAGGACCTCCTGGACCTTCCCGACACAAATGATGAAGGCTCTGGAGCGGAGGAGACAGATGAGGACACCACAGAGGAAACTACCAAGGCTAACGTGCAAAGTCTCCCTGAAAGTGCTCGGCAATTATCTCTCAGCGCCTTGTGTATGACCAGTGGAAGTCAGTGCACAAGATGGCTTACGTCTGGAAATGCTTCAGTCCATTACAGATGTAGGTATATTTTCACTGTTCCTGAAAAGAAATTGTGTATTTTTTGGGGGGATGTTTATGTTTCATACGTAATGATGAAAAACAAAAAAGTGCGAAACTATGAAGGAATTAACTGATATTGACGACAATCTTTAGATATCTGCAAACTTGATTGAAGTTGTATCCAAGTTACAGAATTTTTATTGCTTACCCAAACTGTGTTCACAAAAAGACTGTTATAATTATTTGAATAATCAAAATCCTTTAAATTGTTCTGTTAAAGAAAGGACTACTCATAATGTATGACATTAACAGAAACCTATACTCTCAACAGTAGATGCCTTATCAGAGGACGCACAACAGGATTTAAAGTCTCCAGAACTGTCTACGGATGAGTCACAAGACAATGATAAAGAGTCCTCTGTAGACAACAGCGATGTGAGCAAGAGGAGAAAGCGAAGGGTTCTGTTCTCCAAGGCGCAAACCTATGAACTTGAGCGGCGCTTCAGGCAGCAGCGGTACCTCTCCGCGCCAGAGAGGGAACATCTCGCCAGTTTGCTGCACCTTACCCCAACTCAAGTCAAAATCTGGTTCCAGAATCATCGCTATAAAATGAAGAGGGCGCGAACCGAGAAAGGAGTGGACATGGGTCACCTAGCATCTCCGCGGAGGGTGGCCATTCCTGTTTTGGTCCGAGATGGGAAGCCGTGCCATGCGCTCAAACATCAGGAACTTACCGCGTCTCTGCAGGCCGGAATATCATTCTCGCCCTTCAGCACTCAGCCTCTTCACCAAATGCACGTCGGTAGTCATCTCAGTCCACAGGCCATTTCACAACTTTCAACTGTCCATCAGCTGGCACAGATGCAACGCTGGTCTTGGTGAGGCACTGCGATGGTCCACCTTCACTTAACTCTAAGTTAAGAAGAGGGATAACGTGATTACTTGCAAAAGCAAAGCACTGTAATATCTCCGTATTCGTCCCTATAAAAGACTTTTCACTTGTGGTTGTTGCCATTGCCGTTTTGGATGTAGATTATTTTGTCACACGAATGTAGACAAAAGTGAAATTTGTGTTGTTTGTATGTATATTGACCTTAAATATTTATTACCATGAATAAAATCCAGTGATTGTATTTACATTGCTCTTTATATTTGTTTTATTTAATAACTGCCCAGTAATCATTTGATGTAATATAACGCCGAACGAATCTTGTCATACTACTAATTTAACCATTTTGAGTTTAAAGTGCGACTACGCTCTGTTGCGGTCTTTGCTACGTTCATTTTTCCGTAAGATTTGAAATGTGCTCATTAACCACGAAAACTAGGCCTATCTCAAATTAAGTTTTTTTTAGCAAACAACTTGGAGCTGCTGGGTGGGCCACTAATGAGACAAAAAAATGCCGCTTTGTTCAGGCAATAGACCTAGTGTCAAATTATTTGATAAAATAAGGCAATAGAAATGTAAAATGATTGTTTTCAGACATTTTTC